>JAJUPC010000712.1:0-104392 GCA_023614405.1 Avena insularis | reverse complement strand
CCTTGTACGCCAGCATCAAGCATTCATATAGATCTTGAAGCGCCGTGTATTTCAGAGCGCCCTGTATTTTGGAGCGCCTTGTATTTCAGAGCGCCTTGTATTTCGTAGTATGCTTTGCGGGTTTCGCCCGTGGCATGGCGCCTCCGGCGCATCAAGCATTCATATATATCTTGAAGCGCCCAGTATTTCGTAGCGCCCTATATTTCGGAGCGCCCTGTATTTCGTAGTGTGTGTTGTAGGCTCCGCCCGTGGCACGGCGCCTTCGGCGCATCAAGCATTCATATAGATCTTGAAGCGCCGTGTATTTCGGAGCGCCCTGTATTTTGTAGCACCCTATATTTCGTAGCACCCTGTATTTCGGAGCGCCTTGTATTTCGGAGTGTGTGTTGCGGGCTCTGCCCATGGCACGGCGCCTTCGGCGCATCAAGCATTCATATAGATCTTGAAGCGCCGTGTATTTCGGAGCGCCCTGTATTTCGTAGTGTGTGTTGCGGGCTCCGCCCGTGGCATGGCGCTTTCGGCGCATTAAGCATTCATATAGATCTTGAAGCGCTGTGTATTTCGAGCTATTTTTCAGCGCCTTGTAATTTGGAGCGCCTTGTACTTCGAAGTGTGTGTTGCAGGCTCCGCCCGTGGCATGGCGCCTTCGGCGCATCAAGCATTCATATAGATCTTGAAGCGGCATGTATTTCGGAGCTCCCTGTATTTCATAGCGCCTTCTATTTCGGAGCGCCCTGTATTTCGTAGTGTGTGTTGCGGGCTCCACCCGTGGCACGGCGCCTTCGGCGCATCAAGAATTCATATAGATCTTGAAGCGCCCTATATTTCGCAGTGTGTGTTGCGGGCTCCGCCCGTGGCATGGCGCCTTCGGCGCATCAAGCATTCATATAGATCGTGAAGCACCGTGTATTTCGGAGTGTGTGTCGCGGGCTTTGCCAGTGGCATGGCGCCTTCGGCACATCAAGCATTCATATAGATCTTGAAGCACTGTGTATTTTGGAGCACCTTGTATTTCGGAGCGCCTTGTATTTCAGAGCGCCCTGTATTTCGTAGTGTGTGTTGCAGGCTCCGCCCATGGCACGGTGCCTTTGGCGCATCAAGCATTCATATAGATCTTGAAGCACCATGCATTTTAGAGCGCTCACATTAGGTATACACTTTATCTCACTTATGTCTTTAGTATGTTTCTTTTTCATTATCGTTTATTTTTATTCTGCTCTTCTTCATTTTTCGTTTATTTTTATAATCTTTCTTTTCTCTTTACGAGCAATGGATATTTTATGGGGTGTAATGGGAGAGGTCTGGTTTGTACAACACAATGTATTGACTTTGAATGGATTACACTAACGAAGTGCATTTGTATATTCCAAGTAGTATACAGATGATTCAGCGCAGCAAACTGTAATGACTTTGAATGGATTACAGTAACGCGGTACATTTGTATATTAAGAGTAGTACACAGATGATTCAACGCAGCAGAATGTATTGTCTTTGAACGGGTTACACTAATGTAGTGCATTTGTATATTAAGAGCAGTACATAGATGTATTTAGGAGCACCATGTATTTTGTAGTGTGTGTTGCGGGCTCCGCCCGTGGCACGGCGCCTTCGGCCCATCAAGCATTCATATAGATCTTGAAGCGCCCTGTATTTCGGAGTGCCCTGTATTTCAGAGCGCCTTGCATTTCGGAGTGGCCTATATTTCGTAGTGTGTGTTGCGGGCTCCGCCCGTGGCACGGCGCCTTCGGCGCATCAAGCATTCATATAGATCTTGAAGCGCCGTGTATTTCGGAGCGCCCTGTATTTTGGAGCGCCTTGTATTTCAGAGCGCCTTGTATTTCAGAGCGCCTTGTATTTTGTAGTATGCTTTGCGGGCTTCGCCCGTGGCATGGCGCCTCCGGCGTATCAAGCATTCATATATATCTTGAAGCGCCCAGTATTTCGTAGCGCCCTATATTTCGGAGCGCCCTGTATTTCGTAGTGTGTGTTGTAGGCTCCACCCATGGCACGGCGCCTTCGGCGCATCAAGCATTCATATAGATCTTGAAGCGCCGTGTATTTCGGAGCGCCCTGTATTTTGTAGCACCCTATATTTCGTAGCACCCTGTATTTCGGAGAGCCTTGTATTTCGGAGTGTGTGTTGGGCTACGCATGTACGGCGCCTTCGGTGCATCAAGCATTCATATAGATCTTGAAGCGCCGTGTATTTCGGAGCGCCCTGTATTTCGTAGTGTGTGTTGCGGGCTCCGCCCGTGGCATGGCGCTTTCGGCGCATTAAGAATTCATATAGATCTTGAAGCGCTGTGTATTTCGGAGCGCCCTGTATTTCGTAGCGCCTTGTATTTTGGAGCGCCTTGTACTTCGAAGTGTGTGTTGCAGGCTCCGCCCGTGGCATGGAGCCTTCGGCGCATCAAGCATTCATATAGATCTTGAAGCGGCATGTATTTCGGAGCTCCCTGTAATTCATAGCGCCTTCTATTTCGGAGCGCCTTCTATTTCGTAGTGTGTGTTGCGGGCTCCACCGTGGTAACGGCGCTACAAGCATCAAGAATTCATATAGATCTTGAAGCGCCCTATATTTCGCAGTGTGTGTTGCGAGCTCCACCCGTGGCATGGCGCCTTCGGCGCATCAAGCATTCATATAGATCTTGAAGCGCCGTGTATTTCGGAGCGCCCTGTATTTCGGAGTGTGTGTTGCGGGCTTTGCCAGTGGCATGGCGCCTTCGGCACATCAAGCATTCATATAGATCTTGAAGCACCGTGTATTTTGGAGCACCTTGTATTTCGGAGCGCCTTGTATTTCAGAGCGCCCTGTATTTCGTAGTGTGTGTTGCAGGCTCCGCCCATGGCACGGTGCCTTTGGCGCATCAAGCATTCATATAGATCTTGAAGCGCCATGCATTTCAGAGCGCTCTGTATTTTGGAGCGCCCTGTATTTCGTAGTGTGTGTTGTGGGCTCCGCCCGTGGCACGGCGTCTTTGGCGCATCAAGCATTCATATATATCTTGAAGCGCCGTGTATTTTGTAGCGCCCTATATTTCGTAGCGCCCTGTATTTCGGAACGCCTTGTATTTCGGACCGCTGTGTGCTTTGGAGAAACAATTTATTCGTAGGGTAGTGCACATAGGTTAACTGAGCAGTTTACCGGCTATCACATCTAGAATTCATATGTGGTACATTATTTTATTATAGAGCAGTACACACGTTCCTACAAAGCAGTGCATTCTGCATTGTCTGCATATATTTTAGCTTGGATGTTAACCGATGGATACGTCTAGCATAGGATGTTACGGCCTTATTTAATATATTCCTTCTTCCATGAAAAGAAACAAACCCTTCTTCTTCTGTCTGGAGCAAAAGAAAACAATCTATTGAATAGCGATGGATTTTACTAGATCTTGTTCCTCGATCAGTCGCGTGGGGGAGTACCTAGATTTGGTGCAGGAGATTGTTTTAAGGTTAGCGTCTACGAAATCTTTGATCCGTTGCCGTATCCTCAACAAAGCTTGGTATACTGCGCTCAAAGAGCCTAGATTTCTTCCGCGATATATGAAGAAAAATTCACCATCATGCCTAGGATTTCTTGTTGATTATCATTGGATGCCTGAGGTTGGTAATAGGCTACAGGAGCTTGAATATTCATCTAAAGATGAAACATCTCTAGCTATTTCTTTGAACTTAGATTCAACATATCTTCTATGGGAATTGGTCGTCTGCTGTCGAAACGGAGAAGTCCTGATTCAGGTCTTTCCACATGGTTCTCGAGATCCTGGGTACTATGTTAATTATCCTTCCAGGTCTCCAAACTTGTTCACTTTCCTTGCCTCACCTGTTACACGAATGCCATCAATGTCGAAGAGTGATACATATCATTCATATGGGCAATTCTATTTGATTCCAAGTGCTTCTAGCTCAGGAATGACATTCTTTCGTAGAAATATATTCAATGCTTGCAAGGTTTCATATCATGGTGTTACTGCTAATACAACATCTAGCATATTTGTGCATGTCTGTATTTAGCAAAATGGTCAATGGGCGATGCATATTTTTGATCCAATTCATGTGCCAACACCAACCACGCACCTTAGTAAGCCTGAAGGAATCCTCTTAGGCAAAGACCTGTTTATAGCGTATGTTGTAGGCCTTCTTTTGTGTTACAACATATCCACACATTTAACTTCTATGATACGATTCCCTGAATCAGTCACACTCACAACAAAGGATTAGAGGAATTATTGTATTTCAGAGGATAAATCAAGAAGCATTTTACTAGCTGCCTTTTCTAGTGATGCTATACTAAGTACTTGGCTCCTTGACTATAACAATGGTCAAAATAACTAGATCATCCAGAAAATGTTAGATCTGCCTGTTGCATGCAAAACTACTTTTAGTTGGGATATTGAAGAATATTGGAAGGAAACAGTTGGTAGTATATGTGAGAATTGCAATCTCGTAGCTTGTGGTGTGTTGCGTGTTATAACAATGTCAGCTGATAGTCAATATGTTCTGATGACAGTTGATTTTGATGTAGGCCTATTCTATGCAGACATGCTAAAGAAGACTGTATCAGTTTTATCTAAGTTATCTTCACCATTAGTTATTCGTAGTGCTTTTGCAATGTCTGAAGCCTAGCCACCTGCTCTATAGTGATTGACCAAAATGTAATCAAAATTAAATATCTCTTTGTAATGTGAGTACACTAAGCCTTATGTTGCTTCTTGTGATCTTCTTGTACTGTATGCTGCGTCCAATTATGTACTATGTTGCTTTTTGTAATCTTCTTGCATTGTATGCTAAATTTGGCCCCCTAGTACTGCCATGGTAATTGCTAATTGATGCAGTGCAAGTATCACCCAGAGAAATGCATATATGAATATATGAGCAGTGTACCTAGATTGCACAATTGTTTTGGTTACTAAACTAAAGGCAGTGCAAGTAATTTGACTATATGGGCAGTGCACTTAGAGTGCAGGCTCGTGCCGCATTCGTTAGGGGCTAGTACAGTGACGCCGGTATTTCTAGGTACGACAATGCATGTGGCTGAGAAAGCGCAGTGCTTCGAACAGAAACCAGTGTACCTACAGTATTACATAGAGCAGTTCAATTGTGGAACTACAGGCAGTGCAAGTAGTTTGAGTACAAGGCAGTGCACGCGAGGATACATAGGGCAGTTCTTGAAAAGTACATAGGTGAAGCAGCTTTGTATATGACTATCCGGGCAGTGCACTTAGAGTGCAGGGTCATCCCGCATTCGTTAGGGGCTAGTATAGTGATGCCGGAATTTCTAGGTACAGCAGTGCATGTGGATGAGAAAGTGCAGTGCTTCAAACAGAAACCAGTGTACCTACAGCATTACATAGAGCAGTTGAATTGTGGAACTAAAGGCAGTGCAAGTAGTTTGAGTAAAAGGCAGTGCACGTAGGATAAATAGGGCAGTTCTTTGAAAGTACAGAGGTGAAGCAGTTTTCTATATGACTATGCGGGCAGTGCACTTAGAGTACAGGGTCGTCACACATTCGTTAGGGGCTAGTACAGTGACGCCGGAATTTCTAGGTACAACAGTGCATGTGGCTGAGAAAGCGTAGTGCTTCGAACAGAAACCAGTGTACCTGCAGCATTACATAGAGCAGTTCAATTGTTAAACTAAAGACAATGCAAGTAGTTTGAGTACAAGGCAGTGCACGCAGGAAGTGTACTTAGAGTACAGGGTCGTGCCGGATTCATTAGGGGCTAGTACAGTGACGTCGGTATTTCTAGGTACGGAAGTGCATGTGGCTGAGAAAGCACAGTGCTTCGAACAGAAACCAGTGTACCTGCAGCATAACATAGAGCAGTGCAATTGTCGAACTAAAGGTAGTGCAAGTACTTTGAGTACAAGGAAGTGCTTCGAATAGAAACCAGTGTACCTGCAGCATTATATAGAGCAGTTCAATTGTGGAACTAAAGGCAGTGCAAATAGTTTGAGTACAAGGCAATGCACGCGAGGATAAATAGAGCAGTTCATGGAAAGTATGTAGGTGAAGCAGTTTTCTATATAACTATACGAGTAGTGCACTTAGAGTGTAGGGTTGTCCCGCATTTGTTAGGGGCTAGTACAGTGACGTAAGAATTTCTAGGTACGGCAATGCATGTGGCTGAGAAAGCGCAGTGCTTTGAACAGAAACCAGTGTACCAGCAGCATTACCTAGAGAAGTTCAATTGTGGAACTAAAGGCTGTGCAAGTAGTTTGAGTTAAAGGCAGTGCACGCAGGATAAATAGGGCAGTTCTTCAAAAGTACATAGGTGAAGCAGTTTTCTATATGACTATACGGGGATTGCACTTAGAGTGCAGGGTCGTGCCGCTTTCGTTAGGAGCTAGTACAGTGACGCCGGTATTTCTAGGTACGATAGTGCATGTGGCTGAGAAAGCGCAGTGCTTCGAACAGAAACCACTATACCGGCAGCATTACATAGAGCAGAGCAATTGTCGAACTAAAGGCAGTGCAAGTAGTTTGAGTACAAGGCATTGCACGCGAGGGATAAATATGGGAGTTCTGTGAAAGTACATAGGTGAAGTAGTTTTTTATATGACTATACGAGCAGTGCAGTTAGAGTGCAGGGTCGTCCCGCATTCGTTAGGGGCTAGTACAGTGACGCCGGAATTTCTATTTACGGCAGTGCATGTGGCTGAGAAAGTGCAGTGCTTCAAACAGAAATCAGTGTAGCTACAACATTACATAGAGTAGTTGAATTGTGGAACTAAAGGCAGTGCAAGTAGTTTGAGTACAAGGCAGTCCACGTAGGATAAATAGGGCAGTTCTTTGAAAGTACATAGGTGAAGCAGTTTTCTATATGACTATACGGGCAGTGCACTTAGAGTGCAGGGTCGTCCCACATTCGTTAGGGGCTAGTACAGTGACGCCAAAATTTTCTAGGTACAACAGTGCATGTGGCTGAGAAAGCATAGTGCTTCGAACAGAAACTAGTGTACCTGCAGCGTTACATAGAGCAGTTCAATTGTTGAACTAAAGACAGTGCAAGTAGTTTGAGTACAAGGCAGTGCACGCAGGATAAATAGGGTAGTTCTTCGAAAGTACATACGTGAAGCAGTTTTCTATATGACTATACGGGAAGTGTACTTGGAGTGCAGGGTCGTGCCGGATTCGTTAGGGGCTAGTATAGTGACGCCGGTATTTCTAGGTACGGAAGTGCATGTGGCTGAGAAAGCACAGTGCTTCAAACAGAAACCAGTGTACCTGCAGCATTACATAGAGCAGCGCAATTGTCGAACTAAAGGTAGTGCAAGTACTTTGAGTACAAGGCAGTGCTTCGAACAGAAACCAGTGTACCTGCAACATTATATAGAGCAGTTCAATTGTGGAACAAAAGGCAGTGCAAATAGTTTGAGTACACGCGAGGATAAATAGAGCAGTTCATGGAAAGTAGTTTGAGTACAATGCAGTGCACGCGGGATAAATAGGGCAATTCTTCGAAAGTACATAGGTGAAGCTGTTTTTTATATAACTATACGGGCAGTACACTTAGAGTGCAGGGTCATGCCGCATTTGTTAGGGGCTAGTACAGTGACGCCGATATTTCTAGGTACGGTAGGGCATGTGGCTTAGAAAGCACAGTGATCCGAATAGACCCCAGTGTACCTGCAGCATTACATAGAGTAGTGCAATTGTCGAACTAAAAGATGTGCCAGTAGTTTGAGTACAAGGCAGTGCACGCGAGGGATAAATAGGGCAGTTCTTCGAAAGTACATAGGTGAAGCAGTTTTTTATATGACTATACAGGCAGTGCACTTAGAGTGCAAGGTCGTCCCGCATTCATTTGGGTCTAGTACAGCGACGCCAGAATTTCTAGGTACAGCAGTGCATGTGGCTGAGAGAGCACGGTGCTTCGAACATAAACTAGTGTACCTACAGCATTACATAGTGCAATTCAATTGTGGAAGTGAAGGCAGTGCAAATTGTTTGAGTACAAGGCAGTGCACGCGGGATAAATAGGGCAGTTTTTCGAATGTACATAGGTGAAGCAGTTTTCTATATGACTATACGGGCAATGCACTTAGAGTGCAGGGTCGTCCCGCATTCGTTAGGGGCTAGTATAGTGACGCCGGAATTTCTAGGTACGGCAATGCATGTGGCTAAGAAAGCGTAATGCTTCGAACAGAAACTAGTGTACCTGTAGCATTACATAGAGCAGTTCAATTGTGGAACTAAAGGCAGTGCAACTAGTTTGAGTTAAAGGCAGTGCACGAAGGATAAATAGGGCAGTTTTTCGAAAGTACATAGGTGAACCAGTTTTCTATATGACTATACGGGCAGTGCACTTAGAGAGCAGGGTCATGCCGCATTCCTTAGGGGCTAGTACAGTGATGCCGGTATTTCTAGGTATGGTAGTGCATGTGGCTGAGAAAGCGTAGTGCTTTGAACAGAAAAACCACTGTACCTACAGCATTACATAGAGTAGTGCAATTGTCGAACTAAAGGCAGTGCAAGTAGTTTGAGTACATGGCAGTGCACGCGAGGGATAAATAGGGCAGTTCTTTGAAAGTATATAGGTGAAGCAGTTTTTTATATGACTATACGGGCAGTGCACTTAGAGTGCAGGGTCGTCCCGCATTCGTTAGGGGCTAGTACAGTGATGCCAGAATTTCTAGGTATGGCAGTGCATGTAGCTGAGAAAGCGCAGTGCTTCGAACAGAAACCAATGTACCTACATCATTACATAGAGGAGTTCAATTGTGGAACTAAAGGCAGTGTAAGTAGTTTGATTACAAGGCAGTGCACGCGAGATAAATAGGGTAGTTCTTCGACAGTACATAGGTGAAGTAGTTTTCTATATGACTATACGGGAAGTGTACTTGGAGTGCAGGGTCGTGCCGGATTCGTTAGGGGCTAGTATAGTGACGCCGGTATTTCTAGGTACGGAAATGCATGTGGCTGAGAAAGCACAGTGCTTCAAACAGAAACCAGTGTACCTGCAGCATTACATAGAGCAGCGCAATTGTCGAACTAAAGGTAGTGCAAGTACTTTGAGTACAAGGCAGTGCTTCGAACAGAAACCAGTGTACTTGCAGCATTATATAGAGCAGTTCAATTGTGGAACAAAAGGCAGTGCAAATAGTTTGAGTACAAGGCAGTGCACGCGAGGATAAATAGAGCAGTTCATGGAAAGTACATAGGTGAAGCAGTTTTCTATATGACTATACGGGCAGTGCACTTAGAGTATAGGGTTGTCCTGCATTCGTTAGGGGCTAGTACAGTGACGCAAGAATTTCTAGGTACGGCAATGCATGTGGCTAAGAAAGCGCAGTGCTTCGAACAAAAACTAGTGTACCAGCAGCATTACATAGAGCAGTTCAATTGTGGAACTAAAGGCAGTGCAAGTAGTTTGAGTTAAAGGCAGTGCACGCATGATAAATAGGGCAATTCTTCAAAAGTACATAGGTGAAGCAGTTTTCTATATGACTGTGCGGGCAGTGCACTTAGAGTGCAGGGTCGTGCCGCATTCGTTAGGGGCTAGTATAGTGACGCCGGAATTTCTAGGTACGGTAGTACATGTGGTTGAGAAAACGCAGTGCTTCAAACAGAAACCAGTGTACCTGCAGCATTACATAGAGCAGAGCAATTGTCGAACTAAAGGCAGTACAAGTAGTTTGAGTACAAGGCAGTGCACGCGAGGGATAAATAGGGGAGTTCTTTGAAAGTACATAGGTGAAGTAGTTTTCTATATGACTATACAAGCAGTGCACTTAGAGTGCAGGGTTGTCCCGCATTCGTTAGGGGCTAATGCTGACACCGAATTTCTAATTACTGGCGGTGCATGTGAGAGAAAGTGCAGTGCTTCGAATAGAAACCAGTGTACCTGCAGCATTACATAGAGCAGTTCAATTATGGATCTAAAGGCAGTGCAAGTAGTTTGAGTACAAGGCAGTGCACGCGGGATAAATAGGGCAATTCTTCGAAAGTACATAGGTGAAGCTGTTTTTTATATAACTATACGGGTAGTGCACTTAGAATGCAGGGTCATGCCGCATTTGTTAGGGGCTAGTACAGTGATGCCGATATTTCTAGGTACGGTAGGGCATGTGGCTTAGAAAGCAAAGTGATTCGAATAGACCCCAGTGTACCTGCATCATTACATAGAGTAGTGCAATTGTCGAACTAAAAGACATGCCAGTAGTTTGAGTACAAGGCAGTGCACGCGAGGGATAAATAGCGCAGTTCTTCGAAAGTACATAGGTGAAGCAGTTTTTTATATGACTATACAGGCAGTGCACTTAGAGTGCAAGGTCGTCGCGCATTCGTTTGGGGCTAGTATAGCGACGCCAGAATTTCTAGGTACGGCAGTGCATGTGGCTGAGAGAGCACGGTGCTTCGAACATAAACCAGTGTACCTACAGCATTACATAGTGCAATTTAATTGTGGAAGTGAAGGCAGTGCAAATTGTTTGAGTAAAGGCAGTGCACGCGGGATAAATAGGGTAGTTTTTCGAAAGTACATAGGTGAAGCAATTTTCTATATGACTATACGGGCAGTGCACTTAGAGTACAGGGTCGTCCCTCATTCGTTAGGGGCTAGTACAGTGATGCCGGTATTTCTAGGTACGGTAGTGCATGTGGCTGAGAAAGCGTAGTGCTTTGAACAAAAACCACTGTACCTACATCATTACATAGAGTAGTGCAATTGTCGAACTAAAGGCAGTACAAGTAGTTTGAGTACATGGTAGTGCACGCGAGGGATAAATAGGGCAGTTCTTTGAAAGTACATAGGTGAAGCAGTTTTTTATATGACTATACGGGCAGTGCACTTAGAGTGCAGGGTCGTCCCGCATTCGTTAGGGGCTAGTACAGTGATGCCAGAATTTCTAGGTATGGCAGTACATGTGGCTGAGAAAGCGCAGTGCCTCGAACAGAAACCAATGTACCTACAGCATTACATAGAGCAATTCAATTGTGGAACTAAAGGCGGTGTAAGTAGTTTGAGTACAAGGCAGTGTACGCGGGATAAATAGGGCAATTCTTCGAAAGTACATAGGTGAAGCAGTTTTCTATATGACTACACGGGCAGTGCACTTAGAGTGCAGGGTCGTGCCGCATTCGTTAGGGGCTAGTACAGTGATGCCGAAATTTCTAGTTACGGCAGTGCATGTGGCTGAGAAAGTGCAGTGCTTCGAATAGAAACCAGTGTACCTGCAGCATTACATAGAGCAGTGCAATTGTGGAACTAAAGGCAGTGCAAGTAGTTTGAGTACAAGGCAGTGCACGCGAGATAAATAGGGCACTTCTTTAAAAGTACATAGGTGAAGCAGTTTTCTATATGACTATACGGGCATTGCACTTAGAGTGCAGGGTCGTCCCGCATTCATTAGGGGCTAGTACAGTCATGCCAGAATTTCTAGGTATGGCAGTGAATGTGGCTGACAAAGCGCAGCGCTTCGAACAGAAACCAGTGTACCTGCAGCATTACATAGAGCAGTTTAATTATGGATCTAAAGGCAGTGCAAGTAGTTTGAGTACAAGGCAGTGCACGCGGGATAAATAGGGCAATTCTTTGAAAGTACATAGGTGAAGCTATTTATTATATGACTATACGGGCAGTGCACTTAGAGTGCAGGGTCATGCCGCATTTGTTAGGGGCTAGTATAGTGACGCTAATATTTCTAGGTACGGCAGGGCATGTGGCTTAGAAAGCGCAGTGATTCGAACAGACCCTAGTGTACCTGCAGCATTACATAGAGTAGTGCAATTGTCGAACTAAAGGACGTGCAAGTAGTTTGAGTACAAGGCAGTGCACGCGAGGGATAAATAGGGCAGTTCTTCAAAAGTACATAGGTGAAGCAGTTTTTTATATGACTACACGGGCAGTGCACTTAGAGTGCAGGGTCGTCCCGCATTCGTTAGGGGCTACTATAGTGACGCCGGAATTTCTAGGTACGGCAATGCATGTGGCTAAGAAAGCGTAATGCTTCGAACAGAAACTAGTGTACTTGTAACACTACATAGAGCAGTTCAATTGTGGAACTAAAGGTAGTGCAACTAGTTTGAGTTAAAGGCAGTGCACGCAGGATAAATAGGGCAGTTTTTCGAAAGTACATAGGTGAAGCAGTTTTCTATATGACTATACGGGCAGTGCACTTAGAGTGCAGGGCCGTGCCGCATTCGTTAGGGGCTAGTACAGTGATGCTGGTATTTCTAGGTACGGTAGTGCATGTGGTTGAGAAACCGTAGTGCTTTGAACAGAAACCACTGTACCTATAGCATTGCATAGAGAAGTGCAATTGTCAAACTAAAGGCAGTGCAAGTAGTTTGAGTACATGGCAGTGCTCGCGAGGGATAAATAGGGCAGTTCTTTGAAAGTACATAGATGAAGCAGTTTTTTATATGACTATACGGGCAGTGCACTTAGAGTGCAGGGTCGTGCCGCATTCGTTAGGGGCTAGTACAGTGACGTCAGTATTTCTAGCTACGGCAGTGCATGTGGCTGAGAAAGCGCAGTGCTTCGAACAGAAATAAGTGTACCTGCAGCATTACATAGAGCAGTGCAATTGTCAAACTAAAGGCAGTGCAAGTAGTTTGAGTACAAGGCAGTGCACACGACGATAAATAGGGCAGTTGGAAAGTACATAGGTGAAGCAGTTTTCTATATGACTATATGGGCAGTGCACTTAGAGTGTAGGGTCGTGCCGCATTCGTTAGGGGCTAGGAGAGTGACGCCGGAATTTCTACGTACGACAGTGCATGTGGCTGAGAAAGCACAGTGCTTTGAACAGAAACCAGCGTACCTGCAACATTACATAGAGCATTTCAATTTTGGAATTAAAGGAAGTACATGGCAGCGCACGCGAGATAAATAAGGAAGTTCTTTCAAAGTACATAGGTGAAGCAGTTTTCTATATGACTATATGGGCAGTGCACTTAGAGTGCATGGTCATGCCGCATTCCTTACGGACTAGTATAGTGACACCGGTATTTCTAGGTTCGGCAGTGCATGTGGCTGAGAAAGCGTAGTACTTGAAACAGAAACCAGTGTACATGCAGCATTACATAGAGCAGTGCAATTGTCGAACTAAAGGCAGTTCAAGTAGTTTGAGTACAAGGTAGTGGACGGAAGGATAAATAGGGCAGTTCTTGGAAAGTACATAGGTGAAGAAGTTTTCTATATGACTATACGGGCATTGCACTTAGAGTGCAGGGTCATGCCGCATTCGTTAGGGGCTAGTACAGTGACACCGTTATTTCTAGGTGCGATAGTGCATGTGGCCTAGAAAGCGCAGTGCTTCAAACAGACCCTAGTGTACCTGCAGCATTACATAGAGCAGTGCAATTGTCGAACTAAAGGCAGTGCAAGTAGTTTGAGTACAAGCCAGTGCACGCGAGGGATAAATAGGGCAGTTCTTCGAAAGTACATAGGTGAAGCAGTTTTTTATATGACTATACAGGCAGTGCACTTAGATTGCTGGGTCGTCCCGCATTCGTTAGGGGCTAGAACAGTGATGCCGGAATTTCTAGGTACGGTAGTGCATGTGGCTGAGAAAGCGCAGTGCTTCGAACAGAAACCAGTGTACCTGCAACGTTACATAGAGCGGTGCAATTGTCGAACTAAAGTCTGTGCAAGTAGTTTCCGTACAAGGCAGTGCACGCGCGGATAAATAAGGCAGTTCATGGAATGTACATAGGTGAAGCAGTTTTCTATATGATTATACGGGCAGTGCACTTAGAGTGCAGTGTCGTGCCGCATTCGTTAGGGGCTAGTACAGTGACGCCGATATTTCTAGGTACGACAATGCATGTGGCTGAGAAAGCCCAGTGCTTCGAACAGAAACCAGTGTACCTGCAGCATTATATAGAGCAGTGCAATTGTCAAACTAAAGGCAGTGCAAGTAGTTTCATTACAAGGCAGTGCACGCGAGGATAAATAAGGCAGTTCTCGGAAAGTACATAGGTGAAGCAGTTTTCTATATGACTATACGGGCAGTGCACTTAGAGTGCAGGGTCGTGCCGCATTCGTTAGGAGCTAGTACAGTGACGCCGATATTTCTAGGTACGGTAGTGCATGTGGCTGTAAGATCTCACCATGATAAGTTAAGATCCCTGTGATTGCAGTGCTAGTCCCTGGATCGAAATGCTAGCACCCACAATTTAAGATGAAGTACACAGAAACAAAGGTCATTATTACATCGCACATCCAGGAGTATAATAGTTCTTACAACTCACTTAGCCCAAGGCTAAGACACAAGTTCACATAACATATAATAATTGAGTTCATAGTCTTCATGTGCCACAGGGAAGCATGTCGAGTGTAGACCCGCAACCCTACTCATCATCAGATTATCCTGCAACATAATAAGTTACAGCCACAAGGGTCAATACATTTGGAATTGTATTGGCAAGTGATACCAAAGATACTTAGTATAATCCAACAACTACATGAATATATGGCTAAGTGGGGTTATGGTTGGTTTTGATAAAAGCTGGTTTAACTTATAATTTTTGAAGAGGTTTTCATTCAAGCTATAAGGTACCAATGATAGACATCACTGAACCTCTACCCATGCTCACCCACAAGTTTTAACTTAGAGAAATTTGAATGAGGAGATTATTGAACTACTTCACTGTCTTGAGGCTCAGAAGTTGTCCATAACCGGGGACATGGCTAAGTACTTAGTTTTACCATCTCGAGAGGTGGTGCACTTTCCCCACAAGACTCGACATGCATCGAGACGAGACTTTTCAGAAGCAATCCCTCAGACCACCACGGACGCGTTCCAACCTATCATCACTACCACCCTCTGTCCGTCTGGCTGAGTTCTCGCAACTTAGTCGGTCAAGGCAGAGCCCATATGCCATGTGGCTGCACTAGAAGCTTCATGACAAGAACGTCTCCAATCTCTTTGTTCCTGGGTGGCCGTCCACAAGTGTGATACACCAGCTGACCATAGACATGGTCCATGAGTAACCACTCAACATAATCCAAGCAAGCCCATTCCACCCAGGTGTTTCATTAACATTAGTTGTTTTCTTAGTTAAACAAAATAATATCTTTCCATAATGTCTTATGTGTTTATTCCATCCAAAAATTCTACTAGCATAGCTAAGCATTCTAGCATACAAAGTCCTTTGACTAGTGGATACTACCAAGATATAATCTATATAGCATAGCATAGTATAGCAATATAGGGATAATTCTATCATATCAAGATCTACCAAAATATCACTAGTGCAATAGTGAAAATAAATAGGACATGAGATGAAATATCACTTGCCTTGGTAGCTAGGGGAATAGGTACAATCCTCACAGCAACAAACTTCACAATCCACACAATCTACACAAGATCAATACAACAATAATAATTCAATCAATAAAACATCACAAAAACATGAATGCATGCAAAATGCAATGATATACACATAATTCTATAATTTACAGAGTCTACAGTACAGAGGATAGAATACCTCATCTAAATGCATAAGAAATACCCAAAAATAATTTATAGAACAATTTTTATGAGCAAAATATTCCTAAAAAGGTTATGTCTATAATTCCAAATTTACAGAGGCAAAAGTGTGAAACAAGGCCTCCATAATAAAGGTCTCATTTTTCTGAATCCATAGACACCAAATTTGCATTTTTCTGATTTGTGGATCAAAAGCTATTGAATTTCTAAGTTTAATACTAAATCTGTCTATTTTCTAATTAAACAGAAATAGTCTCGCTACGTGGCGTTTTCCTATTGGCTGATACCGGTTCGGTCGGATCGACTGATGCGAGCCGTCAGATTTAAGTGACCTTGGACGGATCAGATCAGCCGTACCCCTTCTTTTAAGTGATCTAATCTTAACCGCTAGGATCTGATCGAACGGTTGCTAAACATCTCGCCGGAGTCTGGCGGTGCTAACGACGGCGCACGGCGGCGGAGCGTCGGCCGATGGGGTTCTGGCGACTCTACGAGGGCTGGGAGACCGTGGACACGTACCAGAGGTCAGGGAGGTCGCGGCGGTCTTGATGGAGGTTACTACGGTGCGGGGGGTACTCGGGCTTGGCCTGGATCCTTCGCCGAAGTTGCGGTTGTCGGCGGAACTCTCAGGTCAGCGACGGAGATGACGACCTGGGGCTCAAATCAACCGGCAAAGAGGTCAGCGAGGTGCGCAAGCGTCTGCACGACCTAGTAAAGACCAAAAAGGGGCGGCGGGAACCCTACCTTTGCCGGAGAAGGCGACTGACAACGGTGGCAGAAGGAGTTCGCCAGAATTGTCCGTGTCGTCGACCTGGGGCAAAAGAAATCGTGTGGCTCGGTCAGTAGGTGCGCCAGGAGATGGGGAAATAGATGGGACCAAGGGGAGGGCGCCGGGCGGCCTGTGCTCACCGGAATCGTCGCCGGAGTTCGTCGGACTGCGGCGGTTCGAGCTCGGAATTAGGGGAGCCTAGGGGCTCTCCGGGGTGGTGTCTGGGGGAAAATGACGAGGAGGGAGAGGGGATTTAGTAGGGGCAATCACCGGGGCAATTAATCGCGAGAAACTGACGGAATCGAATCGATTCGAAAACGGCCGAAGGGGGGGTTTGCTCGACGGTGCGGTTGAAGACGACGGGGTGGGGGTGACGTGGCGTGGGTCCAGTTTGTCAGCGAGAGGGAGTAGAGACGGGGGAGTGAGAAAAGACGAGAAGGGGAGAGGGAGTGGTCCGAGTGGGCTGTGCCTGTTGGGACAGAGTGGGCCAAATTGCTGCTGCAGCTGTTTGAAATTTTCCCTCCTTTTCTTTTTCTGATTCAGTTTTTCTCCAAAACTTTTGATTTAATGATTCAAATTGCTTCAAACCAATTTGTGAAAATTTGTAAAAACTCAAACTAGGTTTTTAGGGTATTATAAAACATATTTGCCTACCATTTTAATCCAAGTACTCACTTGGACTTAATAGGTAATATTTCCATAACAATTCACAACTTTTATCCATGGCCCAAATTTCACCAAATTTTATTGGAGGACATTCTAAATGCAATGCAAAAACATGCCATGATGATATGAGTGCAGTGATGATGATTTTAGATGAAATTTTGGGATGTTACAAATCTAACCCCCTTAAGATGAATCTCGCCCTCGAGATTCGGGTTGGCTAGCAAATAGGTGAGGGTGATCTCTCCGAAGTTCATCCTCTCGCTCCCATGTTGCTTCTGATTCAGTGTGATGGTTCCACTGCACTTTGCAGAATTTGATGGTCTTGGTATGGGTAATTCTTTCTGCAGTCTCCAGAATCTTAATAGGTTTCTCTTCATAAGTGAGATCATTATCTAGCTGAACTTCCTCCAATGGTATAGTGTCTTTCAGCGAAGTTTCTTCCATCTCTGGGTGACATTTTTTTAGCTGACTAACATGGAATACATTATGAACTGCTGACAGAGATTCTGGTAATTCTATCTCATATGCCACTTCTCCTTTGCGACTCAAAATCTTGAAAGGTCCTACATAGCGTGGTGCCAGTTTTCCTTTGATTCCAATTCTCTTTACACCACGAAGTGGTGATACCCTGAGGTAAGCTCTATCACCAACCTCATAGGTAACCTCTCTACGCTTTGGATCAGCATAGCTCTTTTGCCGAGATTGAGCTTCCTTTAGCCTATCTCTTACCATCTTGACTTTCTCCTCGACCTCTTTGATTAGGTCTGGTCCGAACAAGTTTCTTTCTCCTACCCCATTCCATAGCAATGGTGTAGTACACTTCCTTCCATAAAGGAATTCAAATGGAGCCATTTCTATGCTTGACTGATAACTGTTATTGTAAGAAAACTCTGCGTACGGTAGACTTTCATCCCAACTGGATCCATAATCTAACGTACATGCTCTCAGCATGTCCTCTAATATTTGATTGGTCCTTTCTGTCTGCCCATATGTTTGAGGATGAAATGCAGTGCTGAATTCTAACCGAGTTCCTAGTGACTCGTGAAGTTGCCGCCAAAAGTGCGAAGTGAATTGAGTTCCTCGATCAGACACGATACTTTTAGGTACCCCATGAAAACATACAATCCTATTCATGTAAATCTTGGCTAGTTTTACACTTGTATAAGTGGTCTTCACTGGTATGAAATTGGCCACTTTTGTCAAGCGATCAATGATAACCCATATGGAATCGTATCCAGACCTAGTTCTTGGAAGTCCAGTGATGAAATCCATACCGATTTTATACCATTTCCAATCAGGTATTGGTAGCAGTTGCAATAGTCCTGCCGGTTTTTGATGTTCTGCCTTTACACGACTACACACGTCGCATAGAGCAATATGTTCTGCTATATCTTTCTTTAGATTATTCCACCAAAATCTTCCCTTAACATCCATATACATATGGTGTCGCCAGGGTGAATTGAATATGGTGAATTGTGAGCTTCTCGTAAGATCAACTTCTTAAGTTCCGGATCCTGTGGAACACATATACGTTTTTCGTACCATAAGATTCCTTGTTCATCTACATGGAATCCTTTTTCCTTTCCTTCACTAACTTTACTTTTGATTTCATCCATTTCTTTGTCCAACTTTTGGGCCTCTTGAATTCTATCCATTAGTGTGGGCTGCACCTCCAAGGATGCAAGGTACCCTTCAGGCACAATTTCGAGTCTTAGCTCTCTAAATTGAGCACACAACTCCTCCGGCAATTCTCCTTTGTTGAGGCCATTCACATAGACTTTGCGGCTTAATGCATCGGCTACAACATTTTCCTTTCCAGGATGGTATTGTAGACTTAAGTCATAGTCCTTGATGAGTTCTAACCATCTTCTTTGTCTCATGTTGAGCTCTTTCTGTGTAAAAATATATTTCAAACTCTTGTGATCGGTGAACATCACACAACGTTTTCCCATAAGATAATGCCTCCATGTTTTTAGTGCATGCACAACTGATGCCAACTCTAGATCATGAGTAGGATAATTTACTTCATGATTTTTGAGTTGCCTTGATGCATAAGCTACAACTTTACCTTGTTGCATCAGTACACCTCCCAATCCTTGGTGAGATGCATCACAATAGACTTGAAAATCTTTCTCAAGATCTGGCAAACATAACATTGGTGCTGACACAAGTCTCTTTTTCAATTCCTGAAAGCTGGTTTCACAAGCTTCTGTCCAATTAAATGTATTCTCCTTCTTCAGCAGATTAGTCATGGGCTTTGCAATCTTAGAGAAATTCTCAATGAACCTTCGATAGTATCCTGCCAGACCAAGGAAACTACGGACTTCTTTAATTGATTTAGGAGGTTCCCATTCTGTCACAGCTGCCACTTTTGCTGGATAAACAACTATACCATTTCTAGATACTATGTGCCCAAGAAAACCCACTTCGTTCAGCCAGAATTCACATTTACTAAACTTGGCATAAAGTTTATGTTCCCTGAGTTTCTCTAGAATCAGGCGTAGATGTTCCTCATGTTCTTTGTTGCTTGTGGAATATACCAATATATCATCGATGAATACCACTAGGAACTTGTCAAGGAATTCCATGAATACTTTATTCATCATGTTCATGAAATAGGCTGGTGCATTAGTTAATCCAAACGGCATCACTGTATATTCATACAACCCGTATCTAGTGGTGAATGCAGTCTTGGGTATGTCATGTTCTCTAATCTTTAGTTGAAAGTATCCTGATCGGAGATCAATTTTTGAGAACACACATGCTCCCTTTAGTTGATCGAAGAGATCATTTATTCTAGGCAGGGGGTACTTATTCTTTATGGTCACTTCATTAAGTGAACGATAATCTATGCATAGTCTTTGGCTTCGGTCCTTCTTTTCAACAAACAAAACCGATGCTCCCCAGCATGATGAACTTGGTTGGATAAATCCCTTTTTCAACTGTTCTCCCAGCTGCTTCTTGAGTTCTTTTAACTCGTCAACCGACATCTTATAAGGTCTCTTTGCTATAGGCCCTGTTCCTGGCAGTAGGTCTATTAGAAACTCCACATCCCTATCTGGTGGCATGCCGGTAATTCTTCGGGAAACACATCTGGGTATTCCCTCACTATTGGCACATTATCTAGGCTAACCCCCTTAAGATGATTAACCTTGCTCCCCTTGGGTTCAAAGTTAGACTTGAACCTGATCCTTTTCTTTTCTGGGGTGGTGAGCATAACAGTTCGCTTGGCACAATCAATCACCCCTTCATAACGGGTAAACCAGTCCATCCCTAATATAACATCTAATCCTTGGGACTCTAGGATTACTAGACTAATCGGGAACCTATGTTTTCCAATTTCTAGGATGATATGTCGACACCCTGAATTTACTATCATTTCTCCTCCCGGAGAACTTACCTTAATACGACATCCAATAGTTTCAGTGGTGAGTCCGTTTTTGATTACAAATGTTCTTGAAATGAATGAATGCGATGCGCCAGTATCGAAAAGGATGAGTGTGGAAAAGGCATTAATTTTGAACTTACCGATCACAGCATCAGATCCTTCTTGGATTTCCTCCACATTAATGTGATTCACATGGCCCTTTTGGAATGGGTTTGGCTTAGCCCCATCAGTCTTCTTTTCTGGGCATTCATTAGCATAGTGTCCTGTCTTCTTACACTTGAAACATTCCACCTGGCTGATGTCTTTCTTGTTGGTTGTGTGATTCGGACCATTTTGGTTCCCATGGCCATGATTATTGTGGTTGTTCCTGAATCCACTTTTGTTGTGCCCACGATGATTGTTTCCATCATGGTTGTGGTTGTTGTTATGATGGTTATTATGATTCCCATTCTTGTGGAATCCTGAGCTCCCACTTCCTTCACCATGAGGGCGCTTGTGAGGAGATCCTGATCCAAACTTATCGAAATGGTGTTTCCTCTTTCTACTCTCCACTAGCTTCATCTTGTTTTCCAGGATGGTAGCTTTATCACATAAATATTGATAAGTTGGAACATATGCGACAGATAGTTGCATAGCAATTTCATCATTCAGCCCATCCAGGAATTTCTCCTTCCTCTTTGCATCAGTGTCAACGTCATCGGGTGCATAACGTGACAAATTATTGAACTCCTCGATGTATTCAGAAATACTGCGGTGGCGTTGCTTGAGGTTATGGAACTCCTTTTTCTTCAATCCCATTATTCCAGCAGAGATGTGAGTGGTGCGAAACCCATCTTCGAACATTGCCCAAGTCACTTCCTCAATAGGGTGGGTAATTTGGAAATTATCCCACCAAGCAGCTGCATGACCTTCCAACAAGTGTGCTGCAAATCTGACTTTTTCAGCATCTGTGCACCCAACCGTGACTAGGTCCTTATTCACAGAGCGTAACCAATCATTTGCTACCATGGGGTCTGAGGTGCCTGAGAACTTGGCAGGTCTCAGCCTTAGAAACCTGGTCAGCATATCCAAAGGTGGTGGATTGTTCTGGTTGTTATTGTTATTATTGTTGTTCTGGTTCTGGTTTGCCATAAATTGAGTCATCATTTGCATCAATTGGGTCTGTGCAGCCATCATCTGCTGCATTCCATTGTCATTGTCATTGTGATCCTCGTTGTTGCGTCGGGGAGGCATCTGTGGGTTTAGAAAGGGTAAGTAATGATAGATAACCCAAATAAAACAACAATTCAGACAAACAAGCACATGCAAGTTCCAACATCACAACAATAACAGAGTCTGCAAGGATAACATACTAGCATAGTCACCCACAAGTCGGTATGACTTATGCACTCAATAATAATAGAACGATAGGTAGATGGAATAGTATCACTACTCCTCCATGTCGACTTCCTCCTCCACTAGAGCAAGTCCTGCTGATGCGAATCCCGCCTTGTATTCCTCCAAGCTGGTAGTCAGAGCATCGATCTTCGCCTGTAGCTCTCTCTTCTGTGTGCGTAGCCTCTCTATCACTTCGTGATCCGCTTCCAGCTCAATGTTCTGTAGCTCTAACTCGGTCTCCAAGTCTCTAATCTTCTTGTTCTTCTCCTGAACTCTCTTCTCTTTGTTCTTGAATTTCTTATCTTGGTCTTCAAACTTCTTCTCCATTTCCTTGATTCGATTTTCCTGTTCCTGGAAGTCCTTGTCCTTCTCCTTGGGTTGGACTCGTCGTTCATCATTGCTAAGCATCACATTAGTCCTGTCAGTATCAAGGTGTCTAACAAGGATCTCTAAGTCCTGGAGGTAGTGACGCACGGGGTTGATAGACTCCTTAGTGGCCTTATCCAACACAATAGGCTCTCCATCCTCGTCGCGCCTCCCAAAGAAGTGGAAGTAGTGGCTCTTGATCTCAGAAGAATGACGTCCACATAGACGTCCCAACAGCTCCTGCATAGCGATGTCGAGGCCCCTCTCCATGTCATCATGGAGAACCTTGAAGGTGATCTCCCTAGTTTGGGGCTCTGTCTCACGTCCTGGCTGGGTAACTCTGAATCCCCATAAGTCCTTCCTCTAAAACTTCCTCAGCTGAATTCCCTGGATAGTAGGAATCGGAAGAGCGAGCACTTGGACTAGCTCCAAGATACGAGTCCCAAAGCGAGTCCCCTTGAAATCCTCGGCCGTGCAGTAGACAAAGTTCGGCATCTTTTGCATAGTATGGAGAAAATTAGTAACACAATAGAGAAAGAAAATACAAGTCACACAATAAAAGAGAATTCAACTAACAAAACATTCCAAGCAGCAATACATTAATTCAACTCAAGCACTCAAGGTTCCAGACATAACTTTATTTTTTCCATACCACATAGGTTGGTATGGTCGAGAAACTAACGTGATAAAACGCCAAGGGTGGTGGTCCAACTAATATCTAACTCCTTCTTAACCAAGGTGGCAATCAGAGCATCCTTGGCAGAAATCTGCTTGTCTTGGTCACATAGCTCCAATGCTAGGCCTATGATATCCTTACTTAGGCGTTTCACAGTGGCCTTTGAGTCTTGGGCAAGACGCTTCTCCTCCTTGAGATCCTCCTGAGTATTGAGCATTCTATACTTGAGTCTCTCCCCAAGTTCCTCAATAGCCCTCCATGCAGCATTCCTTGCAGATTCAAAGAACGACGGGTGCATCTCAGAGTTGGTGAACATGCAAAATCCCGTACTCTTGTGATCGTCTTCCTTGTTCTTGTACAAGTGGAGTTGCACCCACCAATACTCTTGTCCTTCATCTATCACAGCAAATCCCTTGTACACGGCTTCACCATTCATCCCCAAGCCGAGCATGAGGTTCTTGAGCACATTGGGAAATTCTGTCTCGCACTCCAGGGTCATAGTCATCAGTGGTCCCTTCTTGACAGATTCATTAATGGTGGACATCTACAAAAATAGATGAGAAGGAATATTAGTAAAGACTTTACGAGATGAAAATACAAGTGTAAAGTTGAAATATAGAGTTATTTTCCTAAGGGTTTTCCTTAGTCTAATCCATTCTAGGGTCACGAACCTACATGCAACACAAGGCTCTGATACCATCTGTAAGATCTCATCATGATAAGTTAAGATCCCTGTGATTGCAGTGCTAGTCCCTTGATCCAAATGCTAGCACCCACAGTTTAAGATGAAGTACACAGAAACAAAGGTCATTATTACATCGCACATCCAGGAGTATAATAGTTCTTACAACTCACTTAGCCCAAGGCTAAGACACAAGTTCACATAACATATAATAATAGAGTCCTTAGTCTTCATGTGCCACAAGCAAGCATGTTGAGTGTAGACCCGTAACCCTACTCATCATCAGAGTATCCTGCAACATAATAAGTTACAACCACAAGGGTCAATACATTCGGAATTGTATTGGCAAGTGATACCAAAGATACTTAGTATAATCCAACAACTACATGAATATATGGCTAAGTGAGGTTATGGTTGGTTTTGCTAAAAGCTGGTTTAAATTATAATTTTTGAAGAGGTTTTCATTCAAGCTATAAGGTACCAATGATAGACATCACTGAACCTCTACCCATGTTCACCCACAAGTTTTAACTTAGAGAAATTTGAATGAGGAGATTATTGAACTACTTCACTGTCTTGAGGCTCAGAAGTTGTCCATAACCGGGGACACGGCTAAGTACTTAGTTTTACCATCTCGAGAGTTGGTGCACTTTTCCCACAAGACTCGACATGCATCGAGACGAGACTTTTCAGAAGCAATCCCTCAGACCACCACGGACGCGTTCCAACCTATCATCACTACCATCCTCTGTCCGTCGGGCTGAGTTCTCGCAACTTAGTCGGTCAAGGCATAGCCCATATGCCATGTGGCTGCACTAGAAGCTTCGCGACAAGAACGTCTCCAATCTCTTTGTTCCTGGGTGGCCATCCACAAGTGTGATACACCAGCTGACCATAGACATGGTCCCTGAGTAACCACTCAACATAATCCAAGCAAGCCCATTCCACCCAGGTGTTTCATTAACATTAGTTGTTTTCTTAGTTAAACAAAATAATATCTTTCCATAATGTCTTATGTGTTTATTCCACCCACAAATTCTACTAGCATAGCTAAGCATTTTAGCATACAAAGTCCTTTGACTAGTGGATACTACCAAGATATAATCTATATAGCATAGCATAGTATAGCAATATAGGGATAATTCTATCATATCAAGATCTACCAAAATATCACTAGTGCAATAGTGAAAATAAATAGGACATGAGATGAAATATCACTTGCCTTGGTAGCTAGGGGAATAGGTACAATCCTCACAACAACAAACTCCACAATCCACACAATCTACACAAGATCAATACAACAATAATAATTCAATCAATAAAACATCACAAAAACATGAATGCATGCAAAATGCAATGATATGCACATAATTCTATAATTTATAGAGTCTATAGTACATAGGATAGAATACCTCATCTAAATGCATAAGAAATACCCAAAAATAATTTATAGAACAATTTTTATGAGAAAAATATTCCTAAAAAGGTTCTGTCTATAATTCCAAATTTACAGAGGCAAAAGTGTGAAACAAGGCCTCCATAATAAAGGTCTCATTTTTTTGAATCCATAGACACCAAATTTGCATTTTTCTGATTTGTGGATCAAAAGCTATTGAATTTCTAAGTTTAATACTAAATCTGTCTATTTTCTAATTAAACAGAAATAGTCTGGCTACGTGGCGTTTTCCTATTGGCTGATACCGGTTCGGTCGGATCGACTGATGCGAGCCGTCAGATTTAAGTGACGTTGGACGGATCAGATCAGCCGTACCCCTTCATTTAAGTGATCTAATCTTAACCGCTAGGATCAGATCGAACGGTTGCTAAACATCTCGCCGGAGTCTGGCGGTGCTAACGACGGCGGAGCATCGGCCGATGGGGTTCTGGCGACTCTACGAGGGCTGGGAGACCGTGGACATGTACCAGAGGTCAGGGAGGTCACGGCGGTCTCGATGGAGGTTACTGCGGTGCAGGGGGTACTCGGGCTTGGCCTGGATCCTTCGCCGGAGTTGCGGTTGCCGGCGGAACTATCGGGTCAGCGACAGAGATGACGACCTGGGGCTCAAATCAACCGGCAAAGAGGTCAGCGAGGTGCGCAAGCGTCTACACGACCTAGTAAAGACCAAAAAGGGGCGGCGGGAACCCTACCTTTGCCGGAGAAGGCGACTGACGGCGGTGGCAGAGGGAGTTCGCCGGAATTGTCCGTGTCGTCGACCTGGGGCAAAAGAAATCATGTGGCTCGGTCAGTAGGTGCGCCAGGAGATGGGGAAATAGATGGGACCAAGGGGAGGGCGTCGGGCGGCCTAGGCTCACCGGAATCATCGCCGGAGTTCGTCGGACTGCGGCGGTTCGAGATCGGAATTAGGGGAGCCTGGGGGCTCTCCGGGGTGATGTCTGGGGGGAAAATGACGAGGAGGGAGAGGGGATTTAGTAGGGGCAATCACCGGGGCAATTAATCATGAGCCACGGAATCGAATCGATTCGAAATCGGCCGTAGGGGGGGTTTGCTCGACGGTGTGGTTGACGACGACGGGGTGGGGGTGACATGTGGGTCCAGTTTGTCGTGAGAGGGAGTAGAGAGGGGGAGTGAGAAAAGGCGAGAAGGGAGAGGAGTGGTCGAGTGGGCTGTGCCTGTTGGGCCAGAGTGGGCCAAATTGCTGCTGCAGCTGTTTGAAATTTTCCCTCCTTTTCTTTTTCTGATTCAGTTTTTCTCCAAAACTTTTGATTATTGATTCAAATTGCTTTAAACCAATTTGTGAAGATTTGTAAAAACTCAAACTAGGTTTTTAGGGTATTATAAAACATATTTGCCTACCATTTTAATCCAAGTACTCACTTGGACTTAATAGGTAATATTTCCATAACAATTCACAACTTTTATCCATGGCCCAAATTTCACCAAATTTTATTGGAGGACATTCTAAATGCAATGCAAAAACATGCCATGATGATATGAGTGCAGTGATGATGATTTTAGATGAAATTTTGGGATGTTACAGTGGCCTAGAAAGCGCAGTGCTTCGAACAGACCCTAGTGTACCTGCAGCATTACATAGATCAGTGCAATTGTCGAACTAAAGGTAGTGCAAGTAGTTTGAGTACAAGGCAGTGCACGCGAGGGATAAATAGGGCAGTTCCTCAAAAGTACATAGGTGAAGCAGTTTTTATATGACTATACAGGCACTGCACTTAGAGTGCAGGGTCGTCCCGCATTCGTTGGGGGCTAGTACAGTGATGCCGGAATTTCTAGGTACGACCCTGCAGCATTACATAGACCAGTTCAATTGCGGAACTAAAGGAAGTGCAAATAGTTTGAGTACAAGGCAGTGCACGCGGGATAAATAGGGAAGTTCTTCGAAAGTACATAGGTGAAGCAGTTTTCTATATGACTATATGATGTAGTGCACTTAGAGTGAAGGGTCGTCCCGCATTCGTTAGGGGCGAGTACAGTGACGCCGGAATTTCAAAATGCAGCGGTCTTGCTGAGAAAGCCTTGATGCGAAAACTAGTGTATCTGCAGCATTACATAGAGCAGTGCAATTTACGAACTAAAGGCAGTGCAAGTAGTTTCAGTACAAGGCAGTGCACACGAGGATAAATACGGGAGTTCTTGGAAAGTACATAGGTGAAGCAGTTTTCTATATGAGTATGCGGGCAGTGCACTTAGAGTGCAGTGTTGTGCCGCATTTGTTGGGGCTAATCTGATGGCCGGTATTTCTAGGTATGGCAATGCATGTGGCTGAGAAAGCGCGGCTTGACGAAACCAGTGTACCTGCAACATTACATAGAGCAATGCAATTGTCGAACTAAAGGCAGTGCAAGTAGTTTCAGTACAAGGCAGTGCACGTGAAGATAAATAAGGCAGTTCTTGGAAAGTACATAGGTGAAGCAGTTTTCTATATGACTATACGGGTAGTGCACTTAGAGTGTAGGGTCGTGCCGCATTCGTTAGGGGCTAGTACAGTGACGCTGATATTTCTAGGTACGGCAGTGCATGTGGCTTAGAAAGTGCAGTGCTTCGTACAGAACCCAATGTACCTGCAGCATTACATAGAGCAGTGCAATTGTCGAACTAAAGGTAGTGCAAGTAGTTTGAGTACAAGGCAGTGCACGCGAGGGATAAATAGGGCAGTTCTTCGAAAGTACATAGGTGAAGCAGTTTTTTATATGACTATATAGGCAGTGCACTTAGAGTGCAGGGTCTACCCGCATTCGTTAGGGGCTAGTATAGTGACGCCGGAATTTCTATGTACGGCAGTGCATATGGCTGGGAGAGCGCAGTGCTTCGAACAGAAACAAGTGTACCTGCAGCATTACATAGAGCAGTTCAATTGTGAAGGCGAAAGTGCAAATAGTTTGAGTACAAGGCGGTGCCTTGGGATAAATAGGAGAGTTCTTGGTAAGTACATAGGTGAAGCAGTTTTCTATATGACTATACGGGCAGTGCACTTAGAATGCAGGGTCGTCCCGCATTCCTTAGGGGCTAGTACAGTGACGCCGGAATTTTTAGGTACAGCAATGCATGTGGCTAAGAAAGCGCAGTGCTTCGAACAGAAATCAATGTACCTACAAAATTACATAGAGCAGTTCAATTGTGGAACTAATGGAAGTGCAAGTAGTTTGAGTACATGGCAGTGCACGCGGGATAAATAGGGCAGTTCTTTGAAACTACATAGGTGAACAGTTTTCTATATGACAATACGGGCAGTGCACTTAGAGTGCAAGGTCGTCCCGCATTCGTTAGGGGCTAGTACAGTGATGCCGGTATTTCTAGGTACGGCAGTGCATGTGGCTGAGAAAGCGCAGTGCTTCGAACAGAAACTAGTGTACTTGCAGCATTACATAGAATAGTGCAATTGTCGAATTAAAGGCAGTGCAAGTAGTTTGAGTACAAGGAAGTGCACACGAGGATAAATAGGGCAGTACTTGGAAAGTACATAGGTGAAGCAGTTTTCTATATGACTATATGGGCAGTGCACTTAGAGTGGAGGGTCGTGTCGCATTCGTTAGGGCCTAGGAGTGTGACGCCGGAATTTTTAGGTACGGCAGAGCATGTGGCTGAAAAAGCACAGTGCTTTGAGCAGAAACCAATGTACCTGCAGCATTACATAGACCAGTTCAATTGTGGAACTAAAATAAGTACAAGTAGTTTGTGTACATGGCAGTGCACGCGGGATAAATAGGGCAGTTCTTTGAAAGTACATAGGTGAAGCAGTTTTCTATATGACTATACGGGCAGTGCACTTAGAGTGCATGGTCATGCCGCATTCGTTAGGGGATAGTACAGTGACACCGGTATTTATAGGTATGGTAGTGCATGTGGCTGAGAAAGCGCGGTGCCTGAAAAAGAAACCAATGTACATGCAGCATTATATAGAGCAGTGCAATTGTCGAACTAAAGGCAGTGCAAGTAGTTTGAGTACAAGGCAGTGCATGCGAGGATAAATAGGGCAGTTCTTGGAAAGTACATAGGTGAAGGAGTTTTCTATAAGACTATACGGGCAGTGCACTTAGAGTGCAGGGTCGTGCCGCATTCGTCAGGAGCTAATACAGTGACGCCGGTAATTCTAGGTACGGCAGTGCATGTGGCTGAGCAAGCGTAGTGCTTCGAACAGAAACCAGTGTACCTGCAGCATTACATAGAGCAGTGCAATTACCGAACTAAAGGCAGTGCAAGTAGTTTGAGTACAAAGCAGTGCACGCGAGGGATAATTAGGGCAGTTCTTCGAAAGTACATAGGTGTATCTGTGTAGAAAGCACTTTTCTTTATGACTATACGGGAAGTGCACTTAGAGTGTAGGGTCGTCCCGCATTCGTTAGGGGATAGTATACCGATGCCGGAATTTCTAGGTACGGCAGTGCATGTGCCTGAGAAAGCTTGGCAACTAGTAAACTAGCGTTACATAGAGCAGTGCAATTGTCGAACTAAAGGCAGTGCAAGTAGTTTTAGTACAAGGCAGTGCACGCGAGGATAAATAAGGCAGTTCTTGGAAAGTACATAGGTGAAGCAGTTTTCTATATGAGTATGCGGGCAGTGCACTTAGAGTGCAGTGTCGTGCCGCATTTGTTGGGGGCTAGTACAGTGACGCCGGTATTTCTAGGTATGGCAATGCATGTGGCTGAGAAAGCGCAGTGCTTCGAACAGAAACCAGTGTACCTGCAACATTACATAGAGCAATGCAATTGTCGAACTAAAGGAAGTGCAAGTAGTTTCAGTACAAGGCAGTGCACGTGAAGATAAATAAGGCAGTTCTTGGAAAGTACATAGGTGAAGCAGTTTTCTATATGACTATACGGGTAGTGCACTTAGAGTGTAGGGTCGTGCCGCATTCGTTAGGGGCTAGTACCGTGACGCTTATATTTCTAGGTACGGCAGTGCATGTGGCTTAGAAAGTGCAGTGCTTCAAACAGAACCCAATGTACCTGCAGCATTACATAGAGCAGTGCAATTGTCGAACTAAAGGCAGTGCAAGTAGTTTGAGTACAAGGCAGTGCACGCGAGGGATAAATAGGGCAGTTCTTCGAAAGTACATAGGTGAAGCAGTTTTTTATATGACTATATAGGCAGTGCACTTAGAGTGCAGGGTCTACCCACATTCGTTAGGGGCTAGTATAGTGACGCCGGAATTTCTATGTACGGCAGTGCATATGGCTGGGAGAGCGCAGTGCTTCGAACAGAAACAAGTGTACCTGCAGCATTACATAGAGCAGTTCAATTGTGGAACTGAAGGCAGTGCAAATAGTTTGAGTACAAGGCAGTGCACGCGGGATAAATAGGAGAGTTCTTGGTAAGTACATAGGTGAAGCAGTTTTCTATATGACTATACGGGCAGTGCACTTAGAATGCAGGGTCGTCCCGCATTCCTTAGGGGCTAGTACAGTGACGCCGGAATTTTTAGGTACAGCAATGCATGTGGCTAAGAAAGCGCAGTGCTTCGAACAGAAATCAATGTACCTACAACATTACATAGAGCAGTTCAATTGTGGAACTAATGGAAGTGCAAGTAGTTTGAGTACATGGCAGTGCACGCGGGATAAATAGGGCAGTTCTTTGAAACTACATAGGTGAACAGTTTTCTATATGACAATACGGGCAGTGCACTTAGAGTGCAAGGTCGTCCCGCATTCGTTAGGGGCTAGTACAGTGATGCCGGTATTTCTAGGTACGGCAGTGCATGTGGCTGAGAAAGCGCAGTGCTTCGAACAGAAAGCAGTGTACTTGCAGCATTACATAGAACAGTGCCATTGTCGAATTAAAGGCAGTGCAAGTAGTTTGAGTACAAGGAAGTGCACACGAGGATAAATAGGGCAGTACTTGGAAAGTACATAGGTGAAGCAGTTTTCTATATGACTATATGGGCAGTGCACTTAGAGTGGAGGGTCGTGTCGCATTCGTTAGGGCCTAGGAGTGTGACGCCGGAATTTTTAGGTACGGCAGAGCATGTGGCTGAAAAAGCACAGTGCTTTGAGCAGAAACCAATGTACCTGCAGCATTACATAGACCAGTTCAATTGTGGAACTAAAATAAGTACAAGTAGTTTGTGTACATGGCAGTGCACGCGGGATAAATAGGGCAGTTCTTTGAAAGTACATAGGTGAAGCAGTTTTCTATATGACTATACGGGCAGTGCACTTAGAGTGCATGGTCATGCCGCATTCGTTAGGGGATAGTACAGTGACACCGGTATTTATAGGTATGGTAGTGCATGTGGCTGAGAAAGCGCGGTGCTTGAAAAAGAAACCAATGTACATGCAGCATTATATAGAGCAGTGCAATTGTCGAACTAAAGGCAGTGCAAGTAGTTTGAGTACAAGGCAGTGCATGCGAGGATAAATAGGGCAGTTCTTGGAAAGTACATAGGTGAAGGAGTTTTCTATAAGACTATACGGGCAGTGCACTTAGAGTGCGAGGTCGTGCCGCATTCGTCGAGCTAATCTGGCGCGGTAATTCTAGGTAATGCAAAGGTGCATGTGGCTGAAACAAGCGTAGTGCTTGAAGAAACCGTGTACTGCAAAGCATTACATAGAGCAGTGCAATTACCGAACTAAAGGCAAGCAAGTAGTTTGAGTACAAAGCGAAGGCACGAGGGATAATTAGGGCAGTTCTTCGATAGTACATAGGTGTATCTGTGTAGAAAGCACTTTTCTTTATGACTATACGGGAAGTGCACTTAGAGTGTAGGGTCGTCCCGCATTCGTTAGGGGATAGTATACCGATGCCGGAATTTCTAGGTATGCAGCGGTGCATGTGCTGAGAAAGCGCGGTGCTTGACGAAACTAGTGTACCAGTGGCGTTACATAGCGGTGCAATTGTCGAACTAAAGCGGTGCAAGTAGTTTTAGTACAAGGCAAAGGCACACGAGGATAAATACGGGAGTTCTTGGAAAGTACATAGGTGAAGCAGTTTTCTATATGAGTATGCGGGCAGTGCACTTAGAGTGCAGTGTTGTGCCGCATTTGTTGGGGGCTAGTACAGTGACGCCGGTATTTCTAGGTATGGCAATGCATGTGGCTGAGAAAGCGCAGTGCTTCGAACAGAAACCAGTGTACCTGCAACATTACATAGAGCAATGCAATTGTCGAACTAAAGGAAGTGCAAGTAGTTTCAGTACAAGGCAGTGCACGTGAAGATAAATAAGGCAGTTCTTGGAAAGTACATAGGTGAAGCAGTTTTCTATATGACTATACGGGTAGTGCACTTAGAGTGTAGGGTCGTGCCGCATTCGTTAGGGGCTAGTACCGTGACGCTTATATTTCTAGGTACGGCAGTGCATGTGGCTTAGAAAGTGCAGTGCTTCAAACAGAACCCAATGTACCTGCAGCATTACATAGAGCAGTGCAATTGTCGAACTAAAGGCAGTGCAAGTAGTTTGAGTACAAGGCAGTGCACGCGAGGGATAAATAGGGCAGTTCTTCGAAAGTACATAGGTGAAGCAGTTTTTTATATGACTATATAGGCAGTGCACTTAGAGTGCAGGGTCTACCCACATTCGTTAGGGGCTAGTATAGTGACGCCGGAATTTCTATGTACGGCAGTGCATATGGCTGGGAGAGCGCAGTGCTTCGAACAGAAACAAGTGTACCTGCAGCATTACATAGAGCAGTTCAATTGTGGAACTGAAGGCAGTGCAAATAGTTTGAGTACAAGGCAGTGCACGCGGGATAAATAGGAGAGTTCTTGGTAAGTACATAGGTGAAGCAGTTTTCTATATGACTATACGGGCAGTGCACTTAGAATGCAGGGTCGTCCCGCATTCCTTAGGGGCTAGTACAGTGACGCCGGAATTTTTAGGTACAGCAATGCATGTGGCTAAGAAAGCACAGTGCTTCGAACAGAAATCAATGTACCTATAACATTACATAGAGCAGTTCAATTGTGGAACTAATGGAAGTGCAAGTAGTTTGAGTACATGGCAGTGCACGCGGGATAAATAGGGCAGTTCTTTGAAACTACATAGGTGAACAGTTTTCTATATGACAATACGGGCAGTGCACTTAGAGTGCAAGGTCGTCCCGCATTCGTTAGGGGCTAGTACAGTGATGCCGATATTTCTAGGTACGGCAGTGCATGTGGCTGAGAAAGCGCAGTGCTTCGAACAGAAACCAGTGTACTTGCAGCATTACATAGAACAGTGCAATTGTCGAATTAAAGGCAGTGCAAGTAGTTTGAGTACAAGGAAGTGCACACGAGGATAAATAGGGCAGTACTTGGAAAGTACATAGGTGAAGCAGTTTTCTATATGACTATATGGGCAGTGCACTTAGAGTGGAGGGTCGTGTCGCATTCGTTAGGGCCTAGGAGTGTGACGCCGGAATTTTTAGGTACGACAGAGCATGTGGCTGAAAAAGCACAGTGCTTTGAGCAGAAACCAATGTACCTGCAGCATTACATAGACCAGTTCAATTGTGGAACTAAAATAAGTACAAGTAGTTTGTGTACATGGCAGTGCACGCGGGATAAATAGGGCAGTTCTTTGAAAGTACATAGGTGAAGCAGTTTTCTATATGACTATACGGGCAGTGCACTTAGAGTGCATGGTCATGCCGCATTCGTTAGGGGATAGTATAGTGACACCGGTATTTATAGGTATGGTAGTGCATGTGGCTGAGAAAGCGCGGTGCTTGAAAAAGAAACCAATGTACATGCAGCATTATATAGAGCAGTGCAATTGTCGAACTAAAGGCAGTGCAAGTAGTTTGAGTACAAGGCAGTGCATGCGAGGATAAATAGGACAGTTCTTGGAAAGTACATAGGTGAAGGAGTTTTCTATAAGACTATACGGGCAGTGCACTTAGAGTGCAGGGTCGTGCCGCATTCGTCAGGAGCTAATACAGTGACGCCGGTAATTCTAGGTACGGAAGTGCATGTGGCTGAGCAAGCGTAGTGCTTCGAACAGAAACCAGTGTACCTGCAGCATTACATAGAGCAGTGCAATTACCGAACTAAAGGCAGTGCAAGTAGTTTGAGTACAAAGCAGTGCACGCGAGGGATAAATAGGGCAGTTCTTCGAAAGTACATAGGTGTATCTGTGTAGAAAGCACTTTTCTTTATGACTATACGGGTAGTGCACTTAGAGTGCAGGGTCGTCCCGCATTCGTTAGGGGCTAGTATACTGATGCCGGAATTTCTAGGTACGGCAGTGCATGTGCCTGAGAAAGCGCAGTGCTTCGAACAGAAACTAGTTTACCTATAGCGTTACATAGAGCAGTGCAATTGTCGAACTAAAGGCAATGCAAGTAGTTTCAGTACAAGACAGTGCACGCGAGGATAAATAAGGCAGTTCTTGGAAAGTACATAGGTGAAGCAGTTTTCTATATGACTATACGGGCAGTGCACTTAGAGTGCAGTGTCGTGCCGCATTCGTTAGGAGCTAGTACAGTGACGTTGGTATTTCTAGGTACAGAAGTGCATGTGGCCTAGAAAGCGCACTGCTTCGAACAGACCCTAGTGTACCTGCAGCATTACATAGATCTGAGCAATTGTCGAACTAAAGGCAGTGCAAGTAGTTTGAGTACAAGGCAGTGCACGTGAGGGATAAATAGAGAAGTTCTTCGAAAGTACATAGGTGAAGCACTTTTTTTATATGACTATACAGGCAGTGCACTTAGAGTGTAGGGTCGTCCCGCATTCGTTAGGGGCTTGTACAGTGATGCCGGAATTTCTAGGTACGACAGTGCATGTGGGTGAGAGAGCGCAGTGCTTCGAACAGAAACCAGTGTAGCTGCAGCATTACATAGAGCAGTTCAATTGCGGAACTAAAGGCACTGCAAGTAATTTGAGTACAAGGCAGTGCACGCGGGATAAATAGGGCAGTTCTTCGAAAGTACATAGGTGAAGCAGTTTTCTATATGACTATACGATGTAGTGCACTTAGAGTGAAGGGTCGTCCCGCATTCGTTAGGGGCTATTACAGTGACGCCGAAATTTCTAGGTACGGCAGTGCAGCTGGCTTAGAAAACGTAGTGCTTCGAACAGAAACCAGTGTACCTACAGAATTACATAGAGCAGTTTAATTGTGGAACTAAAGGCAATGCAACTAGTTTGAGTATGAGGCAGTGCACGCGGGATAAATAGGGCAGTTCTTTGAAAGTACATACGTGAAGCAGTTTTCTATATGACTATACGGGCAGTGCACTTAGAGTGCAAGGTCGTCCCGCATTTGTTAGGGGCTAGTACAGTGATGCCGGTATTTCTAGGTACGGCAGTGCATGTGGCTGAGAAAGCGCAGTGCTTCGAACAGAAACCAGTGTACTTGCAACATTACATAGAACAGTGCAATTGTCGAATTAAAGGCAGTGCAAGTAGTTTGAGTACAAGGAAGTTCACACGAGGATAAATAGGGAAGTTCTTGGAAAGTACATAGGTGAAGCAGTTTTCTATATGACTATACGGGCAGTGCACTTAGAGTGCATGGTCATGCCGCATTCGTTAGGGGATAGTATAGTGACACCGGTGTTTCTAGGTATGGTAGTGCATGTGGCTCAGAAAGCACGGTGCTTGAAACAGAAACCAATGTACATGCAGCATTATATAGAGTAGTGCAATTGTCGAACTAAAGGCAGTGCAAGTAGTTTGAGTATAAGGCAGTGCATGCGAGGATAAATAGGGCAGTTCTTGGAAAGTACATATGTGAAGGAGTTTTCTATAAGACTATATGGGCAGTGCACTTAGAGTGCAGGGTCGTGCCGCATTCGTTAGGGGCTAATACAGTGACGCCGGTAATTCCAGGTACGGCAGTGCATGTGGCTGAGCAAGCGTAGTGCTTCGAACAGAAACCAGTGTACCTGCAGCATTACATAGAGCAGTGCAATTACCGAACTAAAGGCAGTGCAAGTTGTTTGAGTACAAAGCAGTGCACGCGAGGGATAATTAGGGCAGTTCTTCGAAAGTACATAGGTGTATCTGTGTAGAAAGCACTTTTCTTTATGACTATACGGGAATTGCACTTAGAGTGTAGGGTCGTCCCGCATTCGTTAGGGGCTAGTATACCGATGCCGGAATTTCTAGGTACGGCAGTGCATGTGCCTGAGAAAGCGCAGTGCTTCGAACAGAAACTAGTGTACCTGTAGCGTTACATAGAGCAGTGCAATTGTCGAACTAAAGGCAGTGCAAGTAGTTTCAGTACAAGACAGTGCACGCGAGGATAAATAAGGCAGTTCTTGGAAAGTACATAGGTGAAGCAGTTTTCTATATGACTATACGGGCAGTGCACTTAGAGTGCAGTGTCGTGCCGCATTCGTTAGGAGCTAGTACAGTGACGCCGATATTTCTATGTACAGAAGTGCATGTGGCCTAGAAAGCGCACTGCTTCGAACAGACCCTAGTGTACCTGCAACATTACATAGATCTGAGCAATTGTCGAACTAAAGGCAGTGCAAGTAGTTTGAGTACAAGGCAGTGCACGCGAGGGATAAATAGGGAAGTTCTTCGAAAGTACATAGGTGAAGCAGTTTTTTATATGACTATACAAGTAGTGCACTTAGAGTGTAGGGTCGTCCCGCATTCGTTAGGGGCTAGTACACTGATGCCGGAAGTTCTAGGTACGAAAGTGCATGCGGTTGAGAGAGCGCAGTGCTTCGAACAGAAACCAGTTTACCTGCAGCATTACATAGAGCAGTTCAATTGCGGAACTAAAGGCAATGCAACTAGTTTGAGTACGAGGCAATGCACGCGGGATAAATAGGGCAGTTCTTCGAAAGTACATACGTGAAGCAGTTTTCTATATGACTATACGGGCAGTGCACTTAGAGTGCAAGGTCGTCCCGCATTTGTTAGGGGCTAGTACAGTGATGCCGGTATTTCTAGGTACGGCAGTGCATGTGGCTCAGAAAGCGCAGTGCTTCGAACAGAAACCAGTGTACTTGCAGCATTACATAGAGGAGTGCAATTGTCGAATTAAAGGCAGTGCAAGTAGTTTGAGTACAAGGAAGTGCACACGAGGATAAATAGGGCAGTACTTGGAAAGTACATAGGTGAAGCAGTTTTCTAGATGACTATATGGGCAGTGCACTTAGAGTGCAGGGTCGTGTCGCATTCGTTAGGGCCTAGGAGAGTGACGCCGGAATTTCTAGGTAAGGTAGTGCATGTGGCTGAGAAAGCACAGTGCTTTAAACAGAAACCAGTGTACATGCAGCATTACATAGACCAGTTCAATTGTGGAACTAAAGGAAGTACAAGTAGTTTGTGTACATGGCAGTGCACGCGGGATAAATAGGGCAGTTCTTTGAAAGTACATAGGTGAAGCAGTTTTCTATATGACTATACGGGCAGTGCACTTTGAGTGCATGGTCATGCCGCATTCGTTAGGGGATAGTACTGTGACACCGGTATTTCTAGGTATGGTAGTGCATGTGGCTGAGAAAGCGTGGTGCTTGAAACAGAAACCAATGTACATGCAGCATTATATAGAGCAGTGCAATTGTCGAACTAAAGGCAGTTCAAGTAGTTTGAGTACAAGGCAGTGCACGCGAGGATACATAGGGCAGTTCTTGGAAAGTACATAGGTGAAGGATTTTTCTATATGACTATACGGGCAGTGCACTTAGAGTGCAGGGTCGTCCCGCATTCGCTAGGGCTAGTATAGTGATGCCGGAATTTCTAGGTACGGCAGTGCATGTGGCTGAGAAAGCACAGTGCTTCGAACAGAAACTAGTGTACCTGTAGCATTACATAGAGCAGTGCAATTGTCGAACTGTAGGCAGTGCAAGTAGTTTCAGTACAAGGCAGTGCACGCGAGGATAAATAAGGCAGTTCTTGGAAAATACATAGGTGAAGAAGCTTTCTATATGACTATACGGGCAGTGAACTTAGAGTGCAGTGTCGTGCTGCATTAGTTAGGAGCTAGTACAGTGACGCTGGTATTTCTAGGTACGGCAGTGCAAGTGGCCTAGAAAGCACAGTGGTTCGAACAGACCCTAGTGTACCTGTAGCATTACATAGATCAGTGCAATTGTCGAACTAAAGACAGTGCAAGTAGTTTGAGTACAAGCCAGTGCACGCGAGGGATAAATAGGGCAGTTCTTCGAAATTACAAAGGTGAAGCATTTTTTTATATGACTATACAGGCAGTGCACTTAGAGTGCAGGGTCATCCCGCATTCGTTAGGGGCTAGTACAGTGATGCCGGAATTTCTAGGTACGGCAGTACATGTGGCTGAGAAAGCGCAGCACTTCGAACAGAAACTAGTGTATCTGCAGCATTGCATAGAGCAGTGCAATTGTCGAACTAAAGGCAGTGCAAGTAGTTTCAGTACAAGGCAGTGCACGCGAGGATAAATAAGGCAGTTCTTGGAAAGTACATAGGTGAAGAAGTTTTCTATATGAGTATGCGGGCAGTGCACTTAGAGTGCAGTGTCGTGCCGCATTTGTTAGGGGCTAGTACAGTGACGCCGGTATTTCTAGGTATGGCAATGCATGTGGCTGAGAAAGCGCAGTGCTTCGAACAGAAACCAGTGTACCTGCAACATTACATAGAGCAATGCAATTGTCGAACTAAAGGCAGTGCAAGTAGCTTCAGTACAAGGCAGTGCACGCGAACATAAATAAGGCAGTTCTTGGAAAGTACATAGGTGAAGCAGTTTTCTATATGACTATACGATGTAGTGCACTTAGAGTGAAGGGTCGTCCCGCATTCGTTAGGGGCTAGTACAATGACGCCAAAATTTCTAGGTACGGCAGTGCAGCTGGCTCAAAAAGAGCAGTGCTTCGAACAGAAACCAGTGTACCTACAGCATTACATATAGCTGTTCAATTGTGGAACTAAAGGCAATGCAACTAGTTTGAGTACGAGGCAGTGCACGCGGGATAAATAGGGCAGTTCTTCGAAAGTACATACGTGAAGCAGTTTTCTATATGACTATACGGGTAGTGCACTTAGAGTGCAAGGTCGTCCCGCATTTGTTAGGGGCTAGTACAGTGATGGCGGTATTTCTAGGTACGGCAGTGCATGTGGCTCAGAAAGCACAGTGCTTCGAACAGAAACCAGTGTACTTGCAGCCTTACATTGAGGAGTGCAATTGTCGAATTAAAGACAGTGCAAGTAGTTTGAGTACAAGGAAGTGCACACGAGGATAAATAGGGCAGTTCTTGGAAAGTACATAGGTGAAGCAGTTTTCTAGATGACTATACGGGCAGTGCACTTAGAGTGCAGGGCCGTGTCGCATTCGTTAGGGCCTAGGAGAGTGACGCCGGAATTTCTAGGTACGGCAGTGCATGTGGCTGAGAAAGCATAGTGCTTTGAACAGAAACCAGTGTACCTGCAGCATTACATAGACCAGTTCAATTGTGGAACTAAAGGAAGTACAAGTAGTTTGTGTACATGGAAGTGCACGTGGGATAAATAGGGCAGTTCTTTGAAAGTACTTAGGTGAAGCAGTTTTCTATATGACTATACGGGCAGTGCACTTAGAGTGCACAGTCATGACGCATTCGTTAGGGGATAGTACAGTGACACCGGTATTTCTAGGTATGGTAGTGCATGTGGCTGAGAAAGCGCGGTGCTTGAAACAGAAACCAATGTACATGCAGCATTATATAGAGCTGTGCAATTGTCGAACTAAAGGCAGTTCAAGTAGTTTGAGTACAAGACAGTGCACGCGAGGATACATAGGGCAGTTCTTGGAAAGTACATAGGTGAAGGAGTGTTCTATATGACTATACGGGCAGTGCACTTAGAGTGCAGGGTTGTCGCGCATTTGCTAGGGGCTAGTATAGTGATGCTGGAATTTCTAGGTACGGCAGTGGATGTAGCTGAGAAAGCGCAGTGCTTCGAACAGAAACTAGTGTACCTGTAGCGTTACATAGAGTAGTGCAATTGTCGAACTATAGAAAGTGCAAGTAGTTTCAGTACAAGGCAGTGCATGGGAGGATAAATAAGGCAGTTCTTGGAAAGTACATAGGTGAAGCAGCTTTCTATATGACTATTCGGGCAGTGAACTTAGAGTGCAGTGTCGTGCCGCATTCGTTAGGAGCTAGTACAGTGACGCCGGTATTTCTAGGTACGACAGTGCAAGTGGCCTAGAAAGCACAGTGGTTCGAACAGACCCTAGTGTACCTGCAGCATTACATAGATCAATGCAATTGTCGAACTAAAGACAGTGCAAGTAGGTTGAGTACAAGCCAGTGCACGCGAGGGATAAATAGTGCAGTTCTTCGAAAGTACATAGGTGAAGCAGTTTTTATATGACTATATAGGCAGTGCACCTAGAGTGCAGGGTCTACCCGCATTCGTTTGGGGCTAGTACAGTGACGCCGGAATTTCTATGTACGGCAGTGCATGTGGCTGAGAGAGCGCTTGATGTGACGAAACCAAAGTACTGCAGCATTACATAGAGCAGTTCAATTGTGGAAGTGAAGGCGGTGCAAACAGTTTGAGGACAAGGCAGTGCATGCGGGATAAATAGGGCAGTTCTTCGAAAGTACATAGGTCAAGCTGTTTTCTATATGACTATACGGGCAGTGCACTTAGATTGCAGGGTCGTCCCGCATTCGTTAGGGGCTAGTACAGTGACGCCGAAATTTCTAGGTACGGCAATGCATGTGGCTAAGAAAGCGCAGTGCTTCGAACAGAAACCAATATACCTACATCATTACATAGAGCAGTTCAATTGTGGAACTAATGGAAGTGCATGTAGTTTGAGTACATGGCAGTGCACGCGGGATAAATAGGGCAGTTCTTCAAAACTATATAGGTGAACAGTTTTCTATATGACTATACGGGCAGTGCACTTAGAGTGCAAGGTCGTCCCGCATTCGTTAGGGGCTAATACAGTGATGCCGGTATTTCTAGGTACGGCAGTGCATGTGGCTGAGAAAGCGCAATGCTTCGAACAGAAACCAGTGTACTTGCATCATTACATAGAGTAGTGCAATTGTCGAATTAAAGGCAGTGCATGTAGTTTGAGTACAAGGAAGTGCACACGAGGATAAATAGGGCAGTTCTTGGAAAGTACATAGGTGAACCAGTTTTCGATATGACTATATGGGCAGTGCACTTAGAGTACAGGGTCGTGTCGCATTCGTTAGGGCCTAGGAGAGTGACGCCGGAATTTCTAGGTACGACAGTGCATGTGGCTGAGAAAGCACAGTGCTTTGAACAGAAAACAGTGTACCTGCAGCATTACATAGACCAGTTCAATTGTGGAACTAAAGGAAGTGCAAGTATTTTGTGTACATGGCAGTGCACGCGGGATAAATAGGGCAGTTCTTTGAAAGTACATATGTGAAGCAGTTTTCTATATGACTATACGGGCAGTGCACTTAGAGTGCACGGTCATGCCGCATTCATTAGGGGATAGTACAGTGACACCGGTATTTCTAGGTATGGTAGTGCATGTGGCTGAGAAAGCGCGTTGCTTGAAACAGAAACCAATGTACATGCAGCATTATATAGAGCAGTGCAATTGTCGAACTAAAGGCAGTTCAAGTAGTTTGAGTACAAGGCAGTGCACGCGAGGATACATAGGGCAGTTCTTGGAAAGTACATAGGTGAAGGAGTTTTCTATATGACTATACGGGCAGTGCACTTAGAGTGCAGGGTCGTCCCGCATTTGCTAGGGGCTAGTATAGTGATGCCGGAATTTCTAGGTATGGCGGGATGGGAGAAAAGAAAAAGGTTTCTAATGTAAACTAGTGTACCAGGCGTATATAGAGCAGTGCAATTGTCGAACTATAGGCGGTGCAAGTAGTTTCAGTACAAGGCAGTGCATGCGAGGATAAATAAGGCAGTTCTTGGAAAGTACATTGGTGAAGCAGCTTTCTATATGACTATACGGGCAGTGAACTTAGAGTGCAGTGTCGTGCCGCATTCGTTAGGAGCTAGTACAGTGACGCCAGTATTTCTAGGTACGGCAGTGCAAGTGGCCTAGAAAGCACAGTGGTTCGAACATACCCTAGTGTACCTGCAGCATTACATAGATCAGTGCAATTGTCGAACTAAAGACAGTGCAAGTAGTTTGAGTACAAGCCAGTGCACGCGAGGGATAAATAGGGCAGTTCTTCGAAAGTACATAGGTGAAGCAGTTTTTTATATGACTATATAGGCAGTGCACCTAGAGTGCAGGGTCTACCCGCATTCGTTTGGGGCTAGTACAGTGACGCCGGAATTTCTATGTACGGCAGTGCATGTGGCTGAGAGAGCGCAGTGCTTCGAACAGAAACCAGTGTACCTGCAGCATTACATAGAGCAGTTCAATTGTGGAAGTGAAGGCAGTGCAACCAGTTTGAGGACAAGGCAGTGCACGCGGGATAAATAGGGCAGTTCTTCGAAAGTACATAGGTCAAGCAGTTTTCTATATGACTATACGGGCAGTGCACTTAGAATGCAGGGTCGTCCCGCATTCGTTAGGGGCTAGCTGATGTGCCGAATTTCTAAATGCACGGCAATGCATGTGGCTAAGAAAGCGCAGTGCTTCGAACAGAAACCAATATACCTACATCATTACATAGAGCAGTTCAATTGTGGAACTAATGGAAGTGCATGTAGTTTGAGTACATGGCAGTGCACGCGGGATAAATAGGGCAGTTCTTCAAAACTACATAGGTGAACAGTTTTCTATATGACTATACGGGCAGTGCACTTAGAGTGCAAGGTCGTCCCGCATTCGTTAGGGGCTAGTACAGTGATGCCGGTATTTCTAGGTACGGCAGTGCATGTGGCTGAGAAAGCGCAGTGCTTCGAACAGAAACCAGTGTACTTGCGGCATTACATAGAGTAGTGCAATTGTCGAATTAAAGGCAGTGCATGTAGTTTGAGTACAAGGAAGTGCACACGAGGATAAATAGGGCAGTTCTTGGAAAGTACATAGGTGAAGCAGTTTTCGATATGACTATATGGGCAGTGCACTTAGAGTACAGGGTCGTGTCGCATTCGTTAGGGCATAGGAGAGTGACGCCGGAATTTCTAGGTACGACAGTGCATGTGGCTGAGAAAGCACAGTGCTTTGAACAGAAAACAGTGTACCTGCAGCATTACATAGACCAGTTCAATTGTGGAACTAAAGGAAGTGCAAGTATTTTGTGTACATGGCAGTGCACGCGGGATAAATAGGGCAGTTCTTTGAAAGTACATATGTGAAGCAGTTTTCTATATGACTATACGGGCAGTGCACTTAGAGTGCATGGTCATGCCGCATTCATTAGGGGATAGTACAGTGACACCGATATTTCTAGGTATGGTAGTGCATGTGGCTGAGAAAGCGCGTTGCTTGAAACAGAAACCAATGTACATGCAGCATTATATAGAGCAGTGCAATTGTCGAACTAAAGGCAGTTCAAGTAGTTTGAGTACAAGGCAGTGCACGCGAGGATAAATAGGGCAGTTCTTGGAAAGTACATAGGTGAAGAAGTTTTCTATATGACTATACTTTCAATGCACTTAGAGTGCAGGGTCATGACGCATTTGTTAGTGGCTAAGAGAGTGCTTGAGCGAAACCAGTACCTGCAGCATTACATAGAGCAGTTCAATTGCGGAACTAAAGGCAGTGCAAATAGTTTGAGTACAAGGCAGTGCACGCGGGATAAATAGGGCAGTTTTTCGAAAGTACATAGGTGAAGCAGTTTTCTATATGACTATACGATGTAGTGCACTTAGAGTGAAGGGTCGTCCCGCATTCGTTAGGGGCTATTACAGTGGACTTGAAATTTCTAGGTGCAGCGGTACTGGCTTAGAAAACGAAGTGCCAATGTAAACCAAAGGTACCTACAGAATTACATAGAGCAGTTTAATTGTGGAACTAAAGGCAATGCAACTAGTTTGAGTACGAGGCAGTGCACGCGGGATAAATAGGGCAGTTCTTCGAAAGTACATACGTGAAGCAGTTTTCTATATGACTATACGGGCAGTGCACTTAGAGTGCAGGGTCGTCCCGCACTCGTTAGGGGCTAGTACAGTGATGCCGGAATTTCTAGGTACGGCAGTACATGTGGCTGAGAAAGCACAGTCCTTCGAACAGAAACCAGTGTATCTGCAGCATTGCATAGAGCAGTGCAATTGTCGAACTAAAGGCAGTGCAAGTAGTTTTAGTACAAGGCAGTGCACGCGAGGATAAATAAGGCAGTTCTTGGAAAGTACATAGGTGAAGAAGTTTTTTATATGAGTATGCGGGTAGTGCACTGAGAGTGCAGTGTCGTGCCGCATTTGTTAGGGGCTAGTACAGTGACACCGGTATTTCTAGGTATGGTAATGCATGTGGCTGAGAAGCCAGCAAAGGTTTCAATGTAAAACCAAGCAACATTACATAGAGCAATGCAATTGTCGAACTAAAGGCAGTGCAAGTAGTTTCAGTACAAGGCAGTGCACGCGAAGATAAATAAGGCAGTTCTTGGAAAGTACATAGGTGAAGCAGTTTTCTATATGACTATACGAGCAGTGCACTTAGAGTGCAGGGTCGTGCCGCATTCGTTAGGGGCTAGTACAGTGACGCTGATATTTCTAGGTACGACGGTGCATGTGGCTTAGAAAGTGCAGTGCTTCGAACAAAACCCAATGTACCTGCAGCATTACATAGAGCAGTTCAATTGTGGAACTAATGGAAGTGCATGTAATTTGAGTACATGGCAGTGCACGCGGGATAAATAGGGCAGTTCTTCGAAACTACATAGGTGAACTGTTTTCTATATGACTATACGGGTAGTGCACTTAAAGTGCATGGTCATGCCGCATTCATTAGGGGATAGTACAGTGACACCGGTATTTCTAGGTATGGTAGTGCATGTGGCTGAGAAAGCGCGTTGCTTGAAACAGAAACCAATGTACATGCAGCATTATATAGAGCAGTGCAATTGTCGAACTAAAGGCAGTTCATGTAGTTTGAGTACAAGGCAGTGCACGCGAGGATAAATAGGGCAGTTCTTGGAAAGTACATAGGTGAAGAAGTTTTCTATATAACTATACTTTCAGTGCACTTAGAGTGCAGGGTCATGACGCATTTGTTAGGGGCTAATACAGTGATGCCGGTATTTCTAGGTACGGCAGTGCATGTGGTCGAGCAAGCAAGTTGCTTGACGTAAACCAAGTACCTGCAGCATTACATAGAGCAGTGCAATTATCGAACTAATGGCACTGCAAGTAGTTTGAGTACAAAGCAGTGCACGTGAGGGATAAATAGGGCAGTTCTTCGAAAGTACATAGGTCTATCTGTGTAGAAAGCCGTTTTCTTTATGACTATATGGGCAGTGCACTTAGAGGGCAGGGTCGTCCTGCATTCGTTAGGGGCTAGTATAGTGATGCCGGAATTTCTAGGTACGGCAGTGCATGTGGCTGAGAAAGCTCAGTGCTTCGAATAGAAACTAGTGTACCTATAGCGTTACATAGAAGAGTGCAATTGTCGAACTAAAGGCAGTGAAGTAGTTTCAGTACAAGGCAGTGCACGCGAGGATAAATAAGGAAGTTCTTGGAAAGTACATAGGTAAAGCAGTTTTCTATATGACTATACGGGCAGTGCACTTAGAGTGCAGGGTCGTGGAGCATTCGTTATGGGCTAGTAGAGTGACGCCGGTATTTCTAGGTACGGCAGTGCATGTGGCTTAGAAAGCGCAGTGCTTCGAACAAACCCTAGTGTACCTGCAGCATTACATAGAACAGTGCAATTGTCGAACTGAAGGCAGTGCAAGTAGATTGAGTACAAGGCAATGCACGCGAGGGATAAATAGGGTAGTTCTTCAAAAGTACATAGGTGAAGTAGTTTTTATATGACTATACATGCAGTGCACTTAGAGTGCAGGGTCGTCCTGCAGTCGTTAGTGGCTAGTATAGTGACGCCAGAATTTCTAGGTACGACAGTGCATGTGGCTGAGAGAGCGCAGTGCTTCGAACAAAAACCAGTGTACCTGCAGCATTACATAGAGAAGTTCAATTGTCGAACTAAAGGCAGTGCAAGTAGTTTCAGTACAAGGGAGTGCACGAGAAAATATATAAGGCAGTTCTCGGAAAGTACATAGGTGAAGCAGTTTTCTATATGACTATATGGGCAGTGCACTTAGAGTGTAGTGTCGTGCCGCTTTTGTTAGGGGCTAGTACAGTGATGCCGGTATTTCTAGGTACGGCAGTGCAGGTGGCTTAGAAAGCGCAGTGCTTCGAACAAACCCTAGTGTACCTGCAGCATTACATTGAGCAGTGCAATTGTCGAACTAAAGGTAGTGCAAGTAGTTTGAGTACAAGGCAGTGCACGTGAGGGATAAATAGGGTAGTTCTTTGAAAGAATATAGGTGAAGCAGTTTTTTATATGACTATACATGCACTGCACTTAGAGTGCTGGGTCATCCCGCGTTCGTTAGGGGCTAGTACAGTGATGCCGAAAATTCTAGGTACGGTAGTGCATGTGGCTGAGAGAGCGCAATACTTCAAACAGAAACCAGTGAACCTTCAGCATTATGTAGAGCAGTTCAATTGTGGAACTAAAGACAGTGCAAATAGTTTGAGTACAAGGCAGTGCACGGGGGATAAATAGGGAAGTTCTTCGAAAGTACATAGGTGAATCAGTTTTCTATATGACTTTACGGGCAGTGCACTTAGAGTGCAGGGTCGTCCCGCATTCGTTAGGGCTAGTACAGTGAAGCCGGAATTTCTAGGTACGGCAGTACATGTGGCTGAGAAAGCGCAGTGCTTCAAACAGAAACTAGTGTACCTACAACATTACATAGAGCAGTTCAATTGTGCAGGTAAAGGCAGTGCAAGTAGTTTGAGTACAAGGCAGTGCACGCGGGATAAATAGGGTACTTCTTCGAAAGTACATAGGTGAAGCAGTGTTCTATATGACTATACGGGCAGTGCACTTAGAGTGCAGCGTCGTCCCGCATTTGTTAGGTGCTAGTAGAGTGACGCTGAAATTTCTAGGTACGGCAGTGCAGTTGGCTAAGAAAGCGTAGTGCTTCGAACAGAAACCAGTGTACCTACAACATTAAATAGAGCAGTTCAATTGTGGAACTAAAGGCAGTGCAAGTAGTTTGAGTACAAGGCAGTGCACGCGGGATAAATAGGGTAGTTCTGCGAAAATACATAGGTGAAGCAGTTTTCTATATGATTATACGGGCAGTGCACTTAGAGTGCAGGGTCGTACCGCATTCGTTAGGGGCGAGTACAGTGATGCCGGAATTTCTTGGTATGGCAGTGCATGTGGGTGAGAAAGCGCAGTGCTTCGAACGGAAACCAGTGTACCTACATCATTACATAGAGCAGTGCAATTGTCGAACTAAAGGCAGTGCAAGTAGTTTTAGTACAAGGCAGTGCATGCGAGGAAACATAAGGCAGTTCTCGGAAAGTACATAGGTGAAGCAGTTTTCTATATAACTATACGGGCAGTGCACTTAGAGTGCAGTGTCGTGCCGCTTTTGTTAGGGGCTAGTACAGTGATGCCGAAATTCCTAGGTACGGCAGTGCATGTGGTTGAGAAAGCACAGTGCTTCGAACAGAAACCAGTGTACCTGCAGCATTACATAGAGCAGTGCAATTGTCGAACTAAAGGCAGTGCAAGTAGTTTCAGTACAAGGCAGTGCACGCGAGGATAAATAAGGTAGTTCTTGGAAAGTACATAGGTGAAGCAGTTTTCTATATGACTATACGGGCAGTGCACTTAGAGTGCAGTGTTGTGCCGCATTCGTTAGGGGGTAGTACAGTGACGCTGCTATTTCTAGGTACGGCAATGCATGTGGCTGAGAAAGCGTAGTGCTTTTAATAGAAACCAGTGTACCTGCAGCATTACAAAGAGCAGTGCAATTGTCGAACTAAAGGCAGTGCAAGTACGTTCATTACAAGGCAGTCCACGCGAAGATAAATAAGGCAGTTCTTGGAAAGTACATAGGTGAAGCAGTTTTCTATATGACTATACGGGCAGTACACTTAGAGTGCAGGGTCGTGCCGCATTCGTTAGGGGCTAGTACAGCGACGCAGGTATTTCTAAAATGCAAGGCATGTGGCTTAGAAAGCGTAGGTCAATGCACCCTAGTGTACCTGCAGCATTAGATAGAGCAGTGCAAGTAGTTTGAGTACAAGGCAGTGCACGTGAGGGATAAATAATGAAGTTCTTCGAAAGTGCATAGGTGAAGCGGTTTTTTATATGACTATACAGGCAGTGCACTTAGAGTGCTGGGTCATCCAGCGTTCAATTGTGGAACTAAAGACAGTGCAAATAGTTTGAGTACAAGGCAGTGCACTCGGGATAAATAGGGCAGTTCTTCGAAAATACATAGGTGAAGCAGTTTTCTATATGACTATAAGGGCAGTGCACTTAGAGTGTAGGGTCGTCCCGCTTTCGTTAGGGGCTAGTACAATGAAGCTGGAATTTCTAGGTACGACAGTGCATGTGGCTGAGAAAGCGCAGTGCTTCAAAAAGAAAACAATGTACCTACAACATTACATAGAGCAGTTCAATTGTGGAGGTAAAGGCAGTGCAAGTAGTTTGAGTACAAGGCAGTGCACGCGGGATAAATAGGGTAGTTCTTCGAAAGTACATAGGTGAAGCAGTTTTCTATATGACTATACGGGGCAGTGCACTTAGAGTGCAGTGTCGTGCCGCTTTTGTTAGGGGCAAGTACAGTGATGCCAGAATTCCTAGGTACGGCAGTGCATGTGGTTGAGAAAGCGCAGTGCTTCAAACAGAAACCAGTGTACCTGCAGCATTACATAGAGCAGTGCAATTGTCGAACTAAAGGCAGTGCAAGTAGTTTCAGTACAAGGCAGTGCATGCGAGGATAAATAAGGTAGTTCTTGGAAAGGACATAGGTGAAGCAGTTTTCTATATGACTATACGGGCATTGCACTTAGAGTGCAGTGTCGTGCCGCATTCGTTAGGGGCTAGTACAGTGACGCTGCTATTTCTAGGTACGACAATGCATGAGGCTGAGAAAGCACAGTGCTTCTAATAGAAACCAGTGTACCCGCAGCATTACAAAGAGCAGTGCAAGTAGTTTCAGTACAAGGCAATGCACGCGAAGATAAATAAGGCAGTTCTTGGAAACTACATAGGTGAAGCAGTTTTCTATATGACTATACGGGCAGTGCACTTAGAGTGCAGGGTCGTGCCATATTCGTTAGGCGCTAGTACGATGGCGGTATTTCTAGGCGAAGGCATGTGGCTTAGAAAGCGCGGTGCTTCGAACAGACCCTAGTGTACCTGCAGCATTACATAGAGCAGTGCAATTGTCGAACTAAAGGCAGTGCAAGTAGTTTGAGCACAAGGCAGTGCACGTGAGGGATAAATAGGGCAGTTCTTCGAAAGTACATAGGTGAAGCAATTTTTTATATGACTATACAGGCAGTGCACTTAGAGTGCTGGGTCATCAGCTGCTCGTTAGGGCTAGCACAAAGGACGCTGCACTTTCTAGGTACGGTAGTGCATGTGGCTGAGAGAGCGCAATACTTCGAATAGAAACTAGTGTACCTTCAGCATTACATAGAGCAGTTCAATTGTGGAACTAAAGACAGTGCAAATAGTTTGAGTACAAGGTAGTGCACGCGGGGTAAATAGGGCAGTTCTTCGAAAGTACATAGGTGAAGCAGTTTTCTATATGACTATACGGGCAGTGCACTTAGAGTGCAGGGTCGTCCCGCATTCGTTAGGGGCTAGTACAGTGAAACCGGAATTTCTAGGTACGGCAGTGCATGTGGTTGAGAAAGCGTAGTGCTTCAAACAGAAACCAATGTACCTACAACATTACATAGAGCAGTTCAATTGTGGACGTAAAGGCAGTGCAAGTAGTTTGAGTACAAGGCAGTGCACGTGAGGGATAAATTGGGAAGTTCTTCGAAAGTGCATAGGTGAAGCGGTTTTTTATATGACTATACAGGCACTGCATAGGTGAGCAGTTCAATTGTGGAACTAAAGGCACTGCAAATAGTTTGAGTACAAGGCAGTGCACACGAGGATAAATAAGGTAGTTCTTGGAAAGTACATAGGTGAAGCAGTTTTCTATATGACTATACGGGCTGTGCACTTAGAGTGCAGTGTCGTGCCGCATTCGTTAGGGGCTAGTATAGTAACGCCAGTATTTCTAGGCACGGTAATGCATGTGGCTGAGAAAGCACGGTGCTTCGAATAGAAACCAGTGTACCTGCAACATTACAAAGAGCAGTGCAATTGTCGAACTAAAGGAAGTGCAAGTAGTTTCAGTACAAGGCAGTGCACGCGAAGATAAATAAGGCAGTTCTTGGAAAGTACATAGGTGAAGCAGTTTTCTACATGACTATATGGGCAGTGCACTTAGAGTGCAGGGTCGTGCCGCATTCGTTAGGGGTTAGTACAGTGACGTCGGTATTTCTATGTACGGTAGTGCATGTGGCTGAGAAAGCGCAGTGCTTCGAACAGAAACCAATGTACCTACACCATTACAAAGAGTAGTGCAATTGTCGAATTAAAGGCAGTGCAAGCAGTTTGAGTACAAGGCAGTGCATGCGAGGGATAAATAGGGTAGTTCTTCGAAAGTAAATAGGTGAATCAGTTTTTTATATGACTATACAGGCAGTGCACTTAGAGTGCTGGGTCATCCCGCATTCGTTAGGGGCTAGTATAGTGATGCCGGGATTTGTAGAGTGTAGTGGTGCATGTCTGAGAGCGCCTAATGCTCAACGAAACCAAAGGTACCTGCAACATTACATAGAGCAGTGCAATTGTGGAAGTAAAGGCAGTGCAAGTAGTTTGAGTACAAGGGAGTGCACACGAGGATAAATAGGGAAATTCTTGGAAAGTACATAGGTGAAGAAGTTTTCTATATGACTATACGGGCAGTGCACTTAGAGTGCAGGGTTGTCCCGCATTCGTTAGGGGCTAGTACAGTGACACCGGAATTTCTAGGTACGGCAGTGCATGTGGCTGAGAAAGCGCAGTGCTTCGAACAGAAACCAGTGTACCTGGAGCATTACATAGAGCAGTTCAATTGTGGAACTAAAGGTAGTGCAAATAGTTTGAGTACAAGGCAGTGCACGCGGGATAAATAGGGCAGTTCTACGAAAGTACATAGGTGAAGCAGTTTTCTATATGACTATACATGCAGTGCACTTAGAGTGCAGTGTCGTGTCGCATTCGTTAGGGGCTAGTAAAGTGATGCCGGATTTCTAGGTAACGGCATGATGCTTGACGAAAACGCAGGTCAAAAGTACCTGCAGCATTACATAGAGCAGTTCAATTGTGCAACTAAAGGTAGTGCAAGTAGTTTGAGTACAAGGCAGTGCACGTGGGATAAATAGGGCAGTTCTTTGAAAGTACATAGGTGAAGCAGTTTTCTATATGACTATATGGGCAGTGCACTTACAGTGCAGGGTCGTGCCCCATTCATTAGGTGCTAGTACAGTGACTGCGTTATTTCTTGGTACGATAGTGCATGTGGCTGAGAAAGCGCAGTGCTTCGAATTGAAACCAGTGTACCTGCAGCATTACATAGAGTAGTGCAATTGTAGAACTAAAGGCAGTACAAGTAGTTTGAGTACAAGGCAGTGCACGCGAGGATAAATAGGGCAGTTCTTAGAAAGTACATAGGTGAAGCAGTTTTCTATATGACTATATGGGCAGTGCACTTAGAGTGCAAGGTCATGCCACATTCGTTAGGGGCTATAGAAAGCGTAGCCACTGAACATTCTCAGGTACTGCATCATTACATAGAGCAGTGCAATTGTCGAACTAAAGATAGTGCAAGTAGTTTGAGTATAAAGCAGTGCACACGAGGGATAAATAGGGCAGTTCTTCGAAATTACGTAGGTGAAGCAGTTTTCTATATGACTATACGGGCAGTGCACTTAGAGTGCAGGGTCGTCCCGCATTCGTTAGGGGCTAGTACAGTGACGCCAGAATTTCTTGGTATGGCAGTGCATGCGGCTGAGAAAGCCCAGTGCTGCAAACAGAAACCAGTGTACCTGCATCATTACATAGAGCAGTGCAATTGTCGAACTAAAGGCAGTGCAAGTAATTTGAATACAAGGCAGTGCACAAGAGGATAAATAGGGTAGTTCTTCGAAAGTACATAGGTGAAGAAGTTTTCTATATGACTATACGGGCAGTGCACTTAGAGTGCAGGGTCGTGCCGCATTCGTTAGGGCTAGTATAGTGACGCCGGAAATTCTAGGTACGGCAGTGCATGTGGATGAGAAAGCATAGTGCTTTGAACAGAAACCAGTGTACATGTAGCATTACATAGAGCAGTTCAATTGTGGAACTACAGGAAGTGCAAGTAGTTTGACTACAAGGTAGTGCACGCGAGCATAAATTAGGCAGTTCTTCGAAAGTACATAGGTGAAGTAGTTTTCCATATGACTATACGGGCAGTGCACTTAGAGTGCAGGGTCGTGCCATATTCGTTAGGGGCTAGTACAGTGACGCCGGTATTTCTAGGTACGGCAGTCCATGTGGCTTAGAAAGCGTAGCGCTACGAACAGACCCCAGTGTACCTGCAGCATTATATAGAGCAGTGCAATTGTCGAACTAAAGGTGGTGCAAGTAGTTTGAGTACAAAGCACTGCATGCGAGGGATAAATAGGGCAGTTCTTTGAAAGTACATAGGTGAAGCAGTTTTCTATATGACTATATGGGCAGTGCACTTAGAGTGCAGGGTCGTCCCGCATTCGTTAGGGACTAGTACAGTGACGCCAGAATTTCTTGCTACGGCAGTGCATGCGGCTGAGAAAGCCCAGTGCTGCAAACAGAAACCAGTGTACCTGCAGCATTACCTAGAGCAGTGCAATTGTCGAACTAAAGGCAGTGCAAGTAGTTTCAGTACACGGAAGTGCACGCAAAGATACATAAGGCAGTTCTTGGAAAGTGCATAGGTGAAGAAGTTTTCTATATGACTATACGGGCAGTGCACTTAGAGTGCAGGGTCGTGCCGCATTCATTAGGGGCTAGTACAGTGACGCCGAAAATTCTAGGTACGGCAGTGTATGTGGATGAGAAAGCATAGTGCTTTGAACAGACACCAGTGTACATGTAGCATTACATAGAGTAGTTCAATTGTGGAACTACAGGAAGTGCAAGTAGTTTGACTACAAGGTATTGCACGCGAGGATAAATTAGGCAGTTCTTCGAAAGTACATAGGTGAAGCAGTTTTCCATATGACTATACGGGCAGTGCACTTAGAGTGCAGAGTCGTGCCATATTCGTTAGGGGCTAGTACAGTGACGCCGGTATTTCTAGCTACGGCAGTGTATGTGGCTGAGAAAACGCAGTGCTTCGAACAGAAACCAGTATACCTGCAGCATTACATAGAACAGTGCAATTGTCGAACTAAAGGCAGTGCAAGTAGTTTGAGTACAAGGCAGTGCATGTGAGCATAAATAGGGCAGTTCTTGGAAAGTACAGAGGTGAGGCAGTTATCTATATGACTATATGGGCAGTGCACTTAGAGTGCAGGGTTATGCCGCATTCATTAGGGGCTAGTACAATGACGCCGGTATTTCTAAGTACGGCAGTCCATGTGGCCTAGAAAGCGCAGTGCTACGTACAAATCCCAGTATACCTGCAACGTTATATAGAGCAGTGCAATTGTCGAACTAAAGGCAGTGCAAGTAGTTTGAGTACAAAGTAGTGCACGCAAGGGATAAATAGGGCAGTTCTTCGAAAGTACATAGATGTATCTATGTAGAAAGCAGTTTTCTATATGACTATACGGGCAGTGTACTTAGAGTGCAGGGTCGTCCCGCATTCGTTAGGGGCTAGAACAGTGATGCCGGAATTTCTAGGTATTGCAGTGCATGTGGCTAAGAAAGCGCAGTGCTTCAAACAGAAACTAGTGTACCTGCAATGTTACATAGAGCAGTGCCATTGTCGAACTAAAGGCAGTGCAAGTAGTTTCAGTACAAGGCAGTGCACGCGAGGATAAATAAGGCAGTTCCTGGAAAGTACATAGGTGAAGCAGTTTTCTATATGACTATACGGGCGGTGCACTTAGAGTGCAGGGTGCATTCGTTAGGGGCTAGTACAGTGATGCCGGTATTTCTAGGTACGGCAGTGCATGTGGCTGAGAAAGCGAAGTGCTTCAAACAGAAACCAGTGTACCTGCAGCATTATATAGAGCAGTTCAATTATGGAGGTAAAGGCAGTGCAAGTAGTTTGAGTACAAGGCAGTGCACGCGGGATAAATAGGGTAGTTCTCTATATGACTATACGGGCAGTGCACTTAGAGTGCAGGGTCGTCCCGCATTTCTTAGCGGCTAGTAGAGTGACGAAAATTTCTAGGCACGGGCAAAGGCACCTATTGAGAAAGCTAGCCTTCAAATGTAAAACCAGTGTACCTATAACATTACATAGAGCAGTTCAATTGTGGAACTAAAGGCACTGCAAGTAGTTTGAGTACAAGACAGTGCACGCGGGGATAAATAAGGTAGTTGTTGGAAAGTATATAGGTGGAGCTGTTTTCTATATGACTATATGGGCAGTGCACTTAGAGTGCAGTGTCGTGCCGCATTCGTTAGGGGCTTGTACAGTGACGCCGCTATTTCTAGGTACGGCAATGCATGTGGCTGAGAAAGCGTAGTGCTTCGAACAGAAACCAGTGTATCTGCAACATTACAAAGAGCAGTGCAATTGTCGAACTAAAGACAGTGCAAGTAGTTTCAATACAAGGCCGTGAATGCGAGGATACATAAGGCAGTTATCGGAAAGTACATAGGTGAAGCAGTTTTCTATATGACTATACGGGAAGTGCACTTAGAGTGCAGTGTCGTGCCGCTTTTGTTAGGGGCTCGTACAGTGATGCCGGAATTTCTAGGTATGGCAGTGCATGTGGCTGAGAAAGCGCAGTGCTTCGAACAGAAACCAGTGTACCTGCAGCATTACATAGAGCAGTGCAATTGTCGAACTAAAGGCAGTGCAAGTAGTTTCAGTACAAGGCAGTGCACGCGAGGATAAATAAGGTAGTTCTTGGAAAGTACATAGGTCAAGCAGTTTTCTATATGACTATCCGGGCAGTGGACTTAGAGTGCAGGGTTGTCCCGCATTCGTTAGGGGCTTTTACAGTGATGCTAGAATTTCTTGGTACGACTGTGCATGTGGCTGAGAAAGCGCAGTGCTTCGAACAGAAACCAGTGTACCTTCAGCATTACATAGAGCAGTGCAATTGTCGAACTAAAGCCAGTGCAAGTAGTTTCAGTACAAGGAAGTGCACGCAAAGATACATAAGGCAGTTCTTGGAAAGTACATAGGTGCAGCAGTTTTCTATATGACTATACGGGCAGTGCACTTAGAGTGCGTGGTCGCCCGCATTCGTTAGGGGCTAAATGCTGATGACGCGGTATTTCTAGGTACGGCAGTGCATGTGGCTTAGAAAGCGCAGTGCTTCGAACAGACCCTAGTGTACCTGCAGCATTACATAGAGGAGTGCTATTGTCGTACTAAAGGCGGTGCAAGTAGTTTGAGTACAAGGCAGTGCAGGTGAGGGATAAATAGGGCAGTTCTTCGAAAGTACATAGGTGAAGCAGTTTTTTATATGACTATACAGGCAGTGCACTTAGAGTGCTGGGTCATCCCGCGTTCGTTAGGGGCTAGTACAGTGAAGCCGGAATTTCTAGGTACCAAAGGCATGTGGCTGAAAGCGAAGGTTTCAAATGTAAACCAGTGTACCTACAACATTACATAGAGCAGTTTAATTGTGGAGGTAAAGGCAGTGCAAGTAGTTTGAGTACAAGGCAGTGCACGCGGGATAAATAGGGCAGTTCTTTGAAAGTACATAGGTGAAGCAGTTTTCTATATGACTATACGGGCAGTGCACGTAGGCTGCAGGGTCGTCCCGCATTTGTTAGGGGCTAGTACAGTGACGCCGAAAATTCTAGGTACCGCAGTGCATGTGGCTGAGAAAGCGCAGTGCTTTGAACAGAAACCAGTGTACCTACAGCATTACATAGAGCAGTTCAATTGTGGAACTAAAGGCACTACAAGTAGTTTGAGTACAAGTCAGTGCACGCGGGATAAATAGGGCAGTTCTGCGAAAGTACATAGGTGAACCAGTTTTCTATATGACTATACGGGCAGTGCACTTAGAGTGCAGGGTCGTCCCGCATTCGTTAGGGGCTAGTAAAGTGACACCGGTATTTCTAGGTACGGTAGTGCATGTTGCTGAGAAAGCGCAGTGCTTCGAGCAGAAACCAGTGTACATGCAGCATTACATAGAGCAGTGCAATTGTCGAACTAAAGGTATTTCAAGTAGTTTGAGTACAAGGCAGTGCACGCGAGGATAAATAGGACAGTTCTTGGAAAGTACATAGGTGAAGCATTTTTCTATATGACAATACGGGCAGTGCACTTAGAGTGCAGGGTCGTGGCGCATTCGTTAGGGGCTAGTACAGTGACGCCGGTATTTCTAGGTACGGCAGTGCATGTGGCTTAGAAAGCGCAGTGCTTCGAACAGACCCTAGTGTACCTGCAGCATTACATAGAGGAGTGCAATTGTCGAACTAAAGGCGGTGCAAGTAGTTTGAGTACAAGGCAGTGCACGTGAGGGATAAATAGGGAAGTTCTTCAAAAGTACATAGGTGAAGCAGTTTTTTATATGACTATCCAGGCAGTGCACTTAGAGTGCTGGGTCATCCCACGCTCGTTAGGGGCTAGTACAGTGAAGCCGGAATTTCTAGGTACAGCAGTGCATGTGGCTGAGAAAGCGCAGTGCTTCAAACAGAAACCAGTGTACCTACAACATTACATAGAGCAGTTTAATTGTGGAGGTAAAGGCAGTGCAAGTAGTTTGAGTACAAGGGAGTGCACGCGGGATAAATAGGGCAGTTCTTTGAAAGTACATAGGTGAAGCAGTTTTCTATATGACTATACGGGCAGTGCACTTAGGCTGCAGGGTCGTCCCGCATTTGTTAGGGGATAGTACAGTGACGCCGAAAATTCTAGGTACGGCAGTGCATGTGGCTGAGAAAGCGCAGTGCTTCGAACAGAAACCAGTGTACCTACAGCATTACATAGAGCGGTTCAATTGTGGAACTAAAGGCACTGCAAGTAGTTTGAGTATAAGTTAGTGCACGCGGGATAAATAGGGCAGTTCTGCGAAAGTACATAGGTGAACCAGTTTTCTATATGACTATACGGGCAGTGCACTTACAGTGCAGGGTCGTCCCGCATTCGTTAGGGGCTAGTACAGTGATGCCGGAATTTCTTGGTACGGTAGTGCATGTGGCTGAGAAAGCACAGTGCTTCGAACAGAAACCAGCGTACCTGCAGCATTACATAGAGCAGTGCAATTGTCGAACTAAAGGCAGTGCAAGTAGTTTCAGTACAAGGCAGTGCACGCGAGGATACATAAGGCAGTTCTCGGAAATTACATAGGTGAAGAAATTTTATATATGACTATACGGACAGTGCACTTAGAGTGCAGGGTCATGCCGCATTCGTTAGGGGCTAGTACAGTGACGCCGGTATTTCTAGGTACGGCGGTGTATGTGGCTTAGAAAGCGTAGTGTCAATGCACCTAGTGTACCGCAAAGATTACATAGAGGAGTGCAATTGTCGAACTAAAGGTGGTGCAAGTAGTTTGAGTACAAGGCAGTGCACGTGAGGGATAAATAAGGTAGTTCTTGGAAAGTACATAGCTGAAGCAGTTTTCTATATGACTATACGGGCAGTGCACTTAGAGTGCAGGGTCGTCCCGCATTCGTTACGGGCTAGTACAGTGATGCCGGAATTTCTTGGTACGACAGTGCATGTGGCTTAGAAAGCGCAGTGCTTCGAACAGAAACTAGTGTACCTACAACATTACATAGAGCAGTGCAATTGTCGAAGTAAAGGCAGTGCAAGTAGTTTCAGTACAAGGCAGTGCACGCGAAGATACATAAGGCAGTTCTTGGAAAGTACATAGGTGAAGCAGTTTTCTATATGACTATACGAGCAGTGCACTTAGAGAGCAGGGTCGTGCCGCATTCATTAGGGGCTAGTACAGTGAGGCCGGTATTTCTAGGTTCGACAATGCATGTGGCTTAGAAAGCGCAGTGCTTCGAACAGACCCTAGTGTACCTGCAGCATTACATAGAGGAGTGCAATTGTCGAACTAAAGGCGGTGCAAGTAGTTTGAGTACAAGGCAGTGCACGTGAGGGATAAATAAGGTAGTTCTTGGAAAGTACATAGGTGAAGCAGTTTTCTATATGACTATACGGGCAGTGCACTTAGAGTGCTGGGTCATCCTAATGCTCGTTAGGGCTAGTACAAAGAAGCCGAATTTCTAGGTACAAAGCAGGCATGTGGCTGAAAGCTAGCAGCTTCAACAGAAACCAGTGTACCTACAACATTACATAGAGCAGTTTAATTGTGGAGGTAAAGGCAGTGCAAGTAGTTTGAGTACAAGGTAGTGCACGCGGGATAAATAGGGCAGTTCTTTGAAAGTACATAGGTGAAGCAGTTTTCTATATGACTATACGGGCAGTGCACTTAGGCTGCAGGGTCGTCCCGCATTTGTTAGGGGATAGTACAGTGACGCCGAAAATTCTAGGTACGGCAGTGCATGTGGTTGAGAAAGCGCAGTGCTTCGAACAGAAACCAGTGTACCTACAGCATTACATAGAGCAGTTCAATTGTGGAACTAAAGGCACTGCAAGTAGTTTGAGTATAAGTTAATGCATGCGGGATAAATAGGGCAGTTCTGCGAAAGTACATAGGTGAACCAGTTTTCTATATGACTATACGGGCAGTGCACTTAGAGTGCAGGGTCGTCCCGCATTCGTTAGGGGCTAGTACAGTGATGCCAGAATTTCTTGGTACAGCAGTGCATGTGGCTGAGAAAGCACAGTGCTTCGAATAGAAACCAGTGCACCTGCAACATTACATAGAGGAGTGCAATTGTCGAACTAAAGGTGGTGCAAGTAGTTTGAGTACAAGGCAGTGCACGTGAGGGATAAATAAGGTAGTTCTTGGAAAGTACATAGCTGAAGCAGTTTTCTATATGACTATACGGGCAGTGCACTTAGAGTGCAGGGTCGTCCCGCATTCGTTAGGGGCTAGTACAGTGATGCCGGAATTTCTTGGTACGACAGTGCATGTGGCTTAGAAAGCGCAGTGCTTCGAACAGAAACTAGTGTACCTACAACATTACATAGAGCAGTGCAATTGTCGAAGTAAAGGCAGTGCAAGTAGTTTCAGTACAAGGCAGTGCACGCGAAGATACATAAGGCAGTTCTTGGAAAGTACATAGGTGAAGCAGTTTTCTATATGATTATACGGGCAGTGCACTTAGAGTGCAGGGTCGTGCCGCATTCATTAGGGGCTAGTACAGTGAGGCCGGTATTTCTAGGTTCGACAGTGCATGTGGCTTAGAAAGCGCAGTGCTTCCAACAGACCCTAGTGTACCTGCAGCATTACATAGAGTAGTGCAATTGACGAACTAAAGGCAGTGCAAGTAGTTTGAGTACAAGGAACTACACGTGAGGGATAAATAGGGCAGTTCTTCGAAAGTACATAGGTGAAGCAGTTTTTTATATGACTACACAGGCAGTGCACTTAGAGTGCTGGGTCATCCTGCGTTCGTTAGGGCTAGTACAGTGACGCCGGAATTTCTAGGTACGGTAGTGCATGTGGCTGAGAGAGCGCAATACTTCGAACGGAAACCAGTGTACCTTCGGCATTACATAGAGCAGTTCAATTGTGGAATTAAAGACAGTGCAAATAGTTTGAGTACAAGGCAGTGCACGCGGGATAAATAGGGCAGTTCTTCGAAAGTACATAGGGGAAGCAGTTTTCTATATGACTATACGGGTAGTGCACTTAGAGTGCAGGGTCGTCCCGCATTCGTCAGGGGCTAGTAAAGTGAAGCCGGAATTTCTAGGTACGGCAGTGCATGTGGCTGAGAAAGCGCAATGCTTCAAACAGGAACCAATGTACCTACAGCATTACATAGAGCAGTTTAATCGTGGAGGTAAAGGCAGTGCAAGTAGTTTGAGTACAAGTCAGTGCACGCGGGATAAATAGGGCAGTTCTTCGAAAGTACATAGGTGAAGCAGTTTTCTATATGACTATACGGGCAGTGCACTTAGAGTGCAGGGTCGTCCCGCATTTGTTAGGGGCTAGTACAGTGACACCAAAAATTCTAGGTACGGCAGTGCAGGTGGCTGAGGAAGCGCAATGCTTCGAACAGAAACCAGTGTACCTAAAGCATTACATAGAGCATTTGAATTGTGGAACTAAAGGCACTGCAAGTAGTTTGAGTACAAGGCAATGCACGCGGGATAAATAGGGCAGTTTTGCGAAAGTATATAGGTGAAGCAGTTTTCTAGATGACTATACGGGCAGTGCACTTAGAGTGCAGGGTCGTCCCGCATTCGTTAGGGGCTAGTACAGTGATGCCTGAATTTCTTGGTACGGCAGTGCTTATGACTAAGAAAGCGCAGTGCTTCGAATAGAAACCAGTGTACCTGCAGCATTACATAGAGCAGTGCAATTGTCGAACTAAAGGTAGTGCAAGTAGTTTCAGTACAAGGCAGTGCACGTGAGGATATATAAGGCAGTTCTCAGAAATTACATAGGTGAAGCAGTTTTCTATATAACTATACGGGCAGTGCACTTAGAGTGCAGTGTCATGCCGCTTTTGTTAGGGGCTAGTACAGTGATGCCGGAATTCCTAGGTACGGCAGTGCATGTGGTTGAGAAAGCGCAGTGCTTCGAACAGAAACCAGTGTACCTGCAGCATTACATAGAGCAGTTCAATTGTGGAACTAAAGACAGTGCAAATAGTTTGAGTACAAGGCAGTGCACGCGGGACAACTAGGAAAGTTCTTCGAAAGTACATAGGTGAAGCAGTTTTCTATATGACTATACGGGCAGTGCACTTAGAGTGCAAGGTCGTCCCGCATTTGTTAGGGGCTAGTACAGTGATGCCGGTTTTTCTAGGTACCTGCAAAGGCATGTGGCTTAGAAAGCGAAGGTTTTAATGCAGACCCTAGTGTACCTGTAGCATTACATAGAGCAGTGCAATTGTGAACTAAAGGCAGTGCAAGTAGTTTGAGTACAAGGCAGTGTACGCAAGGATAAATAGGGCAGTTCTTGGAAAGTACATAGGTGAAGAAGTTTTCTATATGACTATACGGGCAGTGCACTTAGAGTGCAGGGTCGTGCCGCATTCGTTAGGGGCTAGTACAATGACGCCGGTATTTCTAGGTACGACAGTGCAAGTGGCTTAGAAAATGCAGTGCTTCGAACAGATTCTAGTGTACATGCAGCATTACACAGAGCAGTGCAATTGTCGAACTAAAGGCAGTGCAAGTAGTTTGAGTACAAAGCAGTGCACGCGTGGAATAAATAGGAAGTTCTTCGAAAGTACATAGGTGTATCTGTGTAGAAAGCAGTTTTCTATATGACTATACAGGCAGTGCACTTAGAGTGCAGGGTCGTCCCGCATTCGTTAGGGGCTAGTACAGTGATGCCGGAATTTCTAGGTACTGCAGTGCATGTGGCTAAGAAAGCGCAGTGCTTCAAACAGAAACCAGTGTATCTGCAGCATTGCATAGAGCAGTGCAATTGTCGAACTAAAGGCAGTGCAAGTAGTTTCAGTACAAGGCAGTGCACGCGGGGATAAATAAGGCAGTTCTTGGAAAGTACATAGGTGAAGCAGTTTTCTATATGACTATACGGGCAGTGCACTTAGAGTGCAGGGTGCATTCGCTAGGGGCTAGTATAGTGATGCCGGTATTTTGAACAGATCCTAGTGTACCTGTTGCATTACATAGAGCAGTACAATTGTCGAACTAAAGGTAGTGCAAATAGTTTCAGTACAAGGCAGTGCACGTGAAGATACATAAGGCAGTTCTTGGAAAGTACATAGGTGAAGCAGTTTTCTATATGACTATACGGGCAGTGCACTTAGAGTCCAGGATCGTGCCGCATTCGTTAGGGGCTAGTACAGTGACGCCGGTATTTGTAGGTACGGCAGTGCATGTGGCTTAGAAAGCGCAGTGCTTCGAACAGACCCTAGTGTACCTGCATCATTACATAGAGCAGTGCAATTGTCGAACTAAAGGCAGTGCAAGTAGTTTGAGTACAAGGCAGTGCACGTGAGGGATAAATAGGTTAGTTCTTTGAAAGTACATAGGTGAAGCAGTTTTTTTTATGACCATACAGGCAGTGCACTTAGAGTGCTGGGTCATCCGCGTTCGTTAGGGGCTAGTACAGTGACGCCGGAATTTCTAGGTACGCTAGTGCATGTGGCTGAGAGAGCGCAATACTTCGAACATAAACCAGTGTACCTTCAGCATTACATAGAATAGTTCCATTGTGGAACTAAAGGCAGTGCAAATAGTTTGAGTACAAGGCAGTGCACACGGGATAAATAGGGCAGTTGTTCGAAAGTACACACGGGAAGAAGTTTTCTAGATGACTATACGGGCAGTGCACTTAGAGTGCAGGGTCGTCCCGCATTCGTTAGGCGCTAGTACAGTGAAGCCGAAATTTCTAGGTACGGCAGTGCATGTGGCTGAGAAAGCGCAGTGCTTAAAATAGAAACCAATGTACCTACAGCATTACATAGAGCAGTTCAATTGTGGAACTAAAGGCACTGCAAGTAGTTTGAGTACAAGGCAGTGCACACGAGGAGAAATAAGGTAGTTCTTAGAAAGTACATAGGTGAAGCAGTTTTCTATATGACTATACGGGCTGTGCACTTAGAGTGCAGTGTCGTGCCGCATTCGTTAGGGGCTAGTAAAGTGACGCTGGTATTTCTAGGTATGGCAATGCATGTGGCTGAGAAACCGTGGTGCTTCGAATAGAAACCAGTGTACCTGAAGCATTACAAAGAGAAGTGCAATTGTCGAACTAAAGGCAGTGCAAGTAGTTTCAGTACAAGGCAGTGCACGCGAAGATAAATAAGGCAGTTCTTGGAAAGTACATAGGTGAAGCATTTTTCTATATGACTATACGGGCAGTGCACTTAGAGTGCAGGGTCTTGCCGCATTCGTTAGGGGTTAGTACAGTGACGCCGGTATTTCTATGTACGGTAGTGCATGTGGCTGAGAAAGCGCAGTGCTTCGAACAGAAACCAGTGTACCTACACCAACACAAAGAGCAGTGCAATTGTCGAATTAAAGGCAGTGCAAGAAGTTTGAGTACAAGGCAGTGCATGCGAGGGATAAATAGGGTAGTTCTTCGAAAGTACATAGGTGAATCACTTTTTTATATGACTATACAGGCAGTGCACTTAGAGTGCTGGGTCATCCCGCATTCGTTAGGGGCTAGTATAGTGGTGCCGGGATTTGTAGGTACCGTAGTGCATGTGGCTGAGAGAGCGCAATGCTTCGAACAGAAACCAGTGTACCTGCAGCATTACATAGAGCAGTGCAATTGTGGAAGTAAAGGCAGTGCAAGTAGTTTGAGTACAAGGCAGTGCACACGAGGATAAATAGGGCAATTCTTGGAAAGTACATAGGTGAAGCAGTTTTCTATATGACTATACGGGCAGTGCACTTAGAGTGCAGGGTCGTCCCGCATTCATTAGGGGCTAGTACAGTGACGCCAGAATTTCAAGGTACTCAAGGCATGTGGTCGAGAGAGCGCAGTTTCAATGAAACCGTGGTACCTCGAGCATTACATAGAGCGGTTCAATTGTGGAACTAAAGGCAGTGCAAATAGTTTGAGTACAAGGCAGTGCACGCGGGATAAATAGGGCAGTTCTTCGAAAGTACATAGGTGAAGCAGTTTTCTATATGACTATACAGGCAGTGCACTTGGAGTGCAGTGTCGTGTCGCATTCGTTAGGGGCTAGTAAAGTGACGCTGGAATTTCTAGGTACGGCAGTGCATGTTGCTGAGAAAACGCAGTGCTTCGAACAGAAACCAGTGTACCTGCAGCATTACATAGAGCAATTCAATTGTGGAACTAAAGATAGTGCAAGTAGTTTGAGTACAAGGCAGTGCACGTGGAATAAATAGGGTAGTTCTTCGAAAGTACATAGGTGAAGCAGTTTTCTATATGACTACATGGGCAGTGCACTTAGAGTGCAGGGTCGTGCCCCATTCGTTAGGGGATAGTACAGTGACGCCGGTATTTCTAGGTACGATAGTGCATGTGGCTGAGAAAGCGCAGTGCTTCGAATTGAAACCAGTGTACCTGCAGCATTACATAGAGTAGTGCAATTGTAGAACTAAAGGCAGTGCAAGTAGTTTGAGTGGAAAGCAGTGCACGCGAGGATAAATAGGGCAGTTCTTGGAAATTACATAGGTGAAGCAGTTTTCTATATGACTATATGGGCAGTGCACTTAGAGTGCAAGGTCATGCCACATTCGTTAGGGGCTATAGAAAGCGTAGCGCTACGAACAGACCCCCAGTGTACCTGCATCATTACATAGAGCAGTGCAATTGTCGAACTAAAGATAGTGCAAGTAGTTTGAGTACAAAGCAGTGCACACGAGGGATAAATAGGGCAGTTCTTCGAAAGTACATAGGTGAAGCAGTTTTCTATATGACTATACGAGCAGTGCACTTAGAGTGCAGGGTCGTCCCGTATTCGTTAGGGGCTAGTACAGTGACGCCAGAATTTCTGGTATGGTAAAGGCATGCGGTGAGAAAGCCCAAAGGTCGCAAACAGAAACCAAAGGTACCGCATCATTACATAGAGCAGAGCAATTGTCGAACTAAAGGCAAGTAATTTGAATACAAGGCAGTGCACAAGAGGATAAATAGGGTAGTTCTTCAAAAGTACATAGGTGAAGAAGTTTTCTATATGACTATACGGGCAGTGCACTTAGAGTGCAGGGTCGTGCCGCATTCGTTAGGGCTAGTATAGTGACGCCGGAAATTCTAGGTACGGCAGTGCATGTGGATGAGAAAGCATAGTGCTTTGAACAGAAACCAGTGTACATGTAGCATTACATAGAGTAGTTCAATTGTGGAACTACAGGAAGTGCAAGTAGTTTGGCTACAAGGTAGTGCACGCGAGCATAAATTAGGCAGTTCTTCGAAAGTACATAGGTGAAGCAGTTTTCCATATGACTATACGGGCAGTGCACTTAGAGTGCAGGGTCGTGCCATATTCGTTAGGGGCTAGTACAGTGACGCCGGTATTTCTAGGTACGGCAGTGCATGTGGTTGAGAAAGCGTAGTGCTTCAAACAGAAACCAGTGTACCTGCAACATTACATAGAACAGTGCAATTGTCGAACTAAAGGCTATGCAAGTAGTTTGAGTACAAGGCAGTGCATGTGAGCATAAATAGGGCAGTTCTTGGAAAGTACAGAGGTGAGGCAGTTTTCTATATGACTATATGGGCATTGCACTTAGAGTGCAGGGTCATGCCGCATTCATTAGGGGCTAGTACAGTGACGCCGGTATTTCTAGGTACGGCAGTCCATGTGGCTTAGAACAAACCCCAGTATACCTGGAGCATTACATAGAGCAGTGCAATTGTCGAACTAAAGGCAGTGCAAGCAGTTTGAGTACAAAGTAGTGCACGCAAGGGATAAATAGGGCAGTTCTTCGAAAGTACATAGGTGAAGCAGTTTTCTATATGACTATACGGGCAGTGCACTTAGAGTCACGGTCGTCCCGCATTCGTTAGGGGCTAGTACAGTGATGCCAGAATTTCTAGGTACGACAGTGCATGTGGCTGAGAAAGCCCAGTGCTTCGAACAGAAACTAGTGTACGTGCAGCATTACATAGAGTTGTGCAATTGTCGAACTAAAGGCAGTGCAAGTAGTTTGAGTACAAGGCAGTGCACGCGAAGATAAATAGGGCAGTTCTTCGAAAGAACATAGGTGAAGCAGTTTTCTATATGACTATACGGCAGTGCACTTAGAGTGCAGGGTCGTCCAGCATTCTTTAGGGCCTAGTACAGTGACGCCGGAATTTCTAGGTACGGAAGTGCATGTGGCTGAGAATGCGCAGTGCTTTGAACAGAAACCAGTGTACCTGCAACATTACATAGAGCAGTTAAATTGTGGAACTAAAGGCAATGCAAGTAGTTTGAGTACAAGGCAGTGCACGCAGGATAAATAGGGCAGTTTTTCGAAAGTACATAGGTGAAGCAGTTTTCTATATGACTATACGGGCAGTGCACTTAGAGTGCATGGTCATGCCGCATTCGTTAGGGGCTAGTAAAGTGACCGGTATTTCTAGGTACGGTAGTGCATGTTGCTGAGAAAGCGCAAGGTTTGAAAGTAAACCAAAGGTACCTACAGCATTACATAGAGTAGTGCAATTGTCGAACTAAAGGCAGTGCAAGTAGTTTGAGTACAAGGCAGTGCATGTGAGCATAAATAGGGCAGTTCTTGGAAAGTACAGAGGTGAGGCAGTTTTCTATATGACTATATGGGCAGTGCACTTAGAGTGCAGGGTCATGCCGCATTCATTAGGGGCTAGTACAGTGACGCCAATATTTCTAGGTACGGCAGTCCAAGTGGCTTAGAAAGCGCAGTGCTTCGTACAAACCCCAGTATACCTGCAGCATTACATAGAGCAGTGCAATTGTCGAACTAAATGCAGTGCAAGTAGTTTGAGTACAAAGTAGTGCACGCGAGGGATAAATAGGGCAGTTCTTCGAAAGTACATAGGTGAAGTAGTTTTCTATATGACTATACGGGCAGTGCACTTAGAGTGCACGGTCGTCCCGCATTCGTGAGGGGCTTGTACAGTGACGCCAGAATTTCTAGGTACGACAGTGCATGTGGCTGAGAAAGCCCAATGCTTCGAACAGAAACCAGTGTACCTGCAGCATTATATAGAGTTATGCAATTGTCGAACTAAAGGCAGTGCAAGTAGTTTGAGTACAAGGCAGTGCACGTGAGGATAAATAGGGCAGTTCTTCGAAAGTACATAGGTGAAGCAGTCTTCTATATGACTATATGGCAGTGCACTTAGAGTGCATGGTCGTGCAACATTCTTTAGGGGCTAGTACAGTGACGCCGGAATTTCTTGGTACGCTAGTGCATGTGGCTAAGAATGCGCAATGCTTTGAACAGAAACCAGTGTACCTGCAGCATTACACAGAGCAGTTCAGTTGTGGAACTAACGGCAATGCAAGTAGTTTGAGTACAAGGCAGTGCACACAGGATAAAGAGGGCAGTTTTTCGAAAGTACATAGGTGAAGCAGTTTATTATATGACTATACGGGCAGTGCACTTAGAGTGCATGGTCATGCCACATTCGTTAGAGGCTAGTAAAGTGACACCGGTATTTCTAGGTACGGTAGTGCATGTTGCTGAGAAAGCGCAGTGCTTCGAGCAGAAACCAGTGTACATGCAGCATTACATAGAGCAGTGCAATTGTCGAACTAAAGGTATTTCAAGTAGTTTGAGTACAAGGCAGTGCACGCGAGGATAAATAGGGCAGTTCTTGGAAAGTACATAGGTGAAGCATTTTTCTATATGACAATACGGGCAGTGCACTTAGAGTGCAGGGTCGTGCCGCATTCGTTGGGGGCTAGTACAGTGACCCCGGTATTTCTAGGTATGGCAGTGCATGTAGCTGAGAAAGCGCAGTGCTTCGAACAGACCCCATTGTACCTACAGTATTACATAGAGCAGTGCAATTGTCGAACTAAAGGTAGTGCAAGTAGTTTGAGTACAAAGCAGTGCACACGAGGGATAAATAGGGCAGTTCTTCGAAAGTACATAGGTGTATCTGTGTAGAAAGTAGTTTTCTATATGACTATACGGGCAGTGCACTTAGAGTGCAGGGTCGTGCCGCATTTGTTAGGGGCTAGTACAGTGACTCTGTTATTTCTAGGTACGGCAGTGCATGTGGCTGAGAAAGCGTAGTGCTTCGAACAGAAACCAGTGTATCTACAGCGTTACATAGAGTAGTGCAATTGTCGAACTAAAGGCAGTGCAAGTAGTTTGAGTACAAGGCAGTGCACGCGAGGGATTAATAGGGAAGTTCTTCATAGTAAATTAATTTGGCTGCATCATCTCATAGAGCAGTGCATATATGAATATAATGGCAGTGCAGGTAGAGTACATGGTAGTAGCACATTAGTTTGTGCTAGTAGAACACTATAGTTAATTGGTTGCACAGGCAGTGCATTTAGTGTGGAAACGAAGTGCTTCTAAACTAAACCAGTTTACACTTGTAGTGCACTGTAACTTTTTTGTAATCCAGTGCACTCAGGATAAATAGGGCAGTTCTTCGAAAGTACAGAGGTGTATCTGTATCATAAGCGAAAGCAGTTTTCTATATGACTGCTAGTAATTTCTTTATAAGGTAGTGCACGCGGGCTAACAAGTGTAGTTACAGTGCTTCGAAATTAAACTAGTCTGCGCGCAACATTACAGAGAGCATGGCATATATGAATATAATGGTAGTGCAGTTATAATACACAATCGTAGCACATTAGTTCGTTGTTTCTATTGCGGTCAATGTATTACAGATTAATATTCTTGATTTGTACATAATGTAGTCCAATCTTCGTTAGCTTGATGTGATATTTCGGTTACACTGTATAAGACACTCTTAATTAAAAGGTATCTTATGTAGTGCACCAAAACATCATAGCAGCAATAGACTGCAGAACAAATTATGATGTGCTGCAATATGCTGTACCCTGTAGAGACAAAGGTGGAAAACAAATATATTAGTTTAAGCATATGAGTTATATTTTTTGAGTGTTCAGTCATTTATTCTTACCAGCTAAAACTCGCAGCTCGGTATTCAAGGTCTGGGTTTGCAAGCATGCGGATATCCCTCTCGTACAAAGGATTTTTATATAGTGTGACCGAAATAATATACCTATTTTTAGATTTTGTAGCAGTGTTAGGTGTTTTACTAATACACCAAGATTAGTAGAAATCTATAACATATTAACTTCTGTATATAACTATTGTGTAGTAAACTTATACATAAACTAGTACCTTGGGTGTGTAAAATGACTTGGGCATGGCAGATGCACTTGACGATATTGATTTGCTCTTGAATTGGTAGATCCTTTCTATAAGTAATTCTCTAGTTGGCTTCACCTCTAGCTGAACAATTTTATTTGTATCTAATATTTCTTGCACCTATGATTCTATCTAGAAGCATGTATTTTTCATCAACCCGCGTAGCATTCTACAAAATGGAAGTCATGCTCGAACGAAATGTGGTGAGACTAGGTGTGGTCATTGTATTTCTTTATATACAATTTCTTGGTTGTTCTAGGGTTTCTGTCTGGTGGGCCTTGTTGGGCTAAACTATCAGTGTACATGTTGCAGTTCTTGGAAAACTTGGTTTGTACATGTACCGCTTGAGTTTTATATTTTTTCATTGTGTGGCTATACACTTATAGCATATAATCATTATTTAATCTACTATTATTTTTTCCATTGTAATAAAATATGTTCATATTTAATATGTATATTGTGCACTAATAAAATTTGTAGGAGCACAATGTCTATTGTTTATATTCTAGAAATTTGATTTCACATAGAATTTATAACAGTCGGTGCGTAGTTAAAGCACCTGTAATAGTATTACGAGATAACAGTAGGACACAAACATTTTGTTTTAGTACATTGCAAATTCTTAACAGACATAAGAGATAAACAAGTACATATTCGTAACAGACATAAAAAATAAGCAAAATTATCAATCGGAGTTTGATTCTGATGACTCTGCTAAATCATGGCTACTATCAATAATGATGTTCATGACAAACATCATTTCAATGTTAAGATGTGAATCTTTTTTCCCTGTAATCAGTATTGCTTGTCCAACACTGAGATTTGTAGTTTCAACGAAGTTCTTCCATGCGTCTTTGCTAAATGAGAAGCGGCCATCTTTTGTTATTTTGTACGCGATGGTGTTGACATTACCACTTGCTCCTATGCGTAATCCAACAAGACCTTCTTTAGCAATTTCAATTGTAGAAATGAACTTCAATGGTAGTTTCTGAGTTGCAATAGAAGGAAGACGTTTTTTAGAAATAACATTATGACGGTATTAAACCAAAGTTAAATCAATAAAAAAAGTTAAATTTAGAAACATACCATATTGTGTTGTTTAATGTTTGTTCTTGTCAAACAAGTCACAAATGGCAACCCTACAAATGAATTGGCTGAGGGGAAGATATCGAATAAGTAATTTTCCTCAGAATCTGGAAGGTTGCATCTCTTGGAAAAACTGTAGAATTAAGCATTTGGACATTGCTGTTTTCAGCATCACTGCTGTTGTTATCTTCTTCAGAATCAAAATATATCACAGTGATCTTTGGACCTGGAGCTCCCAATGAAAAGAATAGGTTTGCCCCTACGCCGATCCTGTTCTCTGTGATGAACCTTGTCTAACCTGGACCTGTAATGTGAGTAATTGTGCGCTCTTTGTGGACTTCAACATAATATGTTTTTCCAAGAGTTTGGAATGCCACTCCAAGTCTAGTTATGTGATTGAATTGTAACCTTAGATTGCATGGTATAGTCTGTGGAATCATATAGTGAAGGAGAGGACTATTATGTTAACAAAGATTAAGAAATGGATTTATATATATTGAAACGTAGTGTATACATACCAGTGAATGCTCGAACCAGCCTTCTACGAGACGAACAATGAATTATGAGCCTGAATGTCCTAAATTTTTACCATAGTGATTGAAATAAATTTGACATGGCGCCATTTGTTCTGTAATAAAAATAGTTGTGTGTTATTAAATGTCTATACATATATCAAATAATTTATAATTTGTGCCTAGAATTTTTCTTATATTTTGTAATTATGCTCCTTCCAATAATCTGATTCTATAAATATGGTTCAAGCTGTTTATATGCCTAGCAGGTGTGATAGTTTTTCGTTTAGACTGGAACTAATAAACTAAGGTTAATCTAATAATTAAACTATGATTGATGTTTGTCAAATTAAACAAATGAACATTCTTATCATACCATTAATAAAAGTATAAGAACTTTAGTGTTAGTTCAAGATCATATAGATATATCGTGTTCTATCTTTAACTCATACTAATGGACTCATATTTGTGAAAATCTGGACAGTATAAATATCAGTACATTGATTTAGGTCTGGAGGAATATAAGCACGCAAACATTTTTGCTAATGTTTGTACAATGTAAACGATTTGATAGAAAATTAAACAATGTTGGTTGCTTACCGAAGACGCGGGAGTGGTGAATCGATGATCTTTCGTTGAAGGCGGCGGTAGAAGTTCGGCTAGGAGTTGATTTCTTGACAGCGACAAAAAGGGAACGAGCTTTAGAGGAAGTTGGAAAAGGAGTACTTAAATGGATCGGTTGCGTTGCTTCGTTTTATAGAAAGAGACTATAATGCTAATTATTTCAACCAAACCCTTCGTGTACTTCCGTTTTATGCAGTTATCGGTAGATAGGATAGGCGGTGCAGAGAGACGGAATGCAGTGTGCCTGGTGCGGTTAGTTCACTTTTGCGTTCAATATCTTGAACTGTTTGCACAATAGTTTCATGGATGACGTCGATGCAGTGCATACATGATTAACAAGCAGTGCGTGGTACTGTAAATTTTAGGTGCAATTCATTGCATGGTTATTGCTCTGTCTTGGCACCTTATTTTTCACCATAAGCACGGTACCTTAACGAACAATAGGAATGCAGTGCATACTTATTTGCTAGGTGTAGTGTATTGTAGGTACAGGTGTAGTGCGCTGCAGGTGAAGTGCATTGCACGGTCAGTGCACTGTCACGTCACCTTATCTTTTACCGTTCGCAAAGAAGCTTTAAGAAGCATAGGACCATAGTGCATAGTTATTTTGGAGGCAGTGCATGTTACTATTTATTACAGGTGCAGTGCATTGCACGGTTAGTGCTCTGCCGTGACACCTTATTTTGCACCATAGGAATGCAGTGTACTAGCAGCTTCATAGGCTGTGTGTATCACTGTGCATTGTAGTTGATGTGCACTGCATGATCAATGCATTGCCGTGGCACCTTATGCTGAACCTTTCTCACAACAACTTTATGGACCATAATAACGCAGTGCATACGTGCTGCACATGCAGTTTCAATTCAATATGCATTGGGTGAGCAATGCATTGCACGATCAGTGTACTGCCTCGGCATGTTAACTGGCACCGTATGCACAGTAATTTTACGGACCATAGTAAGGCAGTGCATACCTGCTTCATAGGCAGTTTGTTTCTGTTTGCATTGTAGGTGCAGTGCAATGCATGGTCAATGCAGTGTCGTGGCACCTTACCTTGCACCATGCGCACATGTGTTTTATGAAAATAGGAAAGAAGTGCATACGTCGTACACACACAGAGCCTGTCCATGTACATTCATAGTGCATATATTAGTTGCATGTATTATTAGCATATTGATACATACAAACATCTTATATATAAGAAATATTTTATTTACATAGATTTACTGAACAACCTAGTGTATTAATATTATTACAAGTATCAATCTAATGATCATCTTTAGTCGGGATGTCCTTCTCATTCACAGTAGGACTGAATGCTCTCAATACTCCAGGAAGTTCATCACGAGATCGCTTTCATCCCGTATATCATCTTGTAGTTAAATTCTTCTCTCATTGAAGGCGAACTGCTTAACAATCAGGAAATGGATATGTTATGGACGTATGTTGTCAATAGAAAAAATACGAAGCAGATTATATTGTAACATAAACAACACGACTTACCTCTTCTTGGTTGCATTTTATCGTGTCTCCATTGTACCACTGTATACTTCTTAGGATCGAGTAAGCACACTTATTCTCTGTCTGCTTTGGACACCTAGGGTACTTTGCTCTGTTGAACTTCTCTACGAATTCTGGAACATTGTGACTAGGATATGCCGCTTTCAGAAGTTCATCTATTCTTTTAAGCTATTTTCATGAAATGCAACATTTATCGATCGGTATTATAAATAGTGCAGTTGGAAGATTAATATGAAAGTAATGTTCTAACCATGATTGGTCCAATGATGCTGTGATATTCTGCTCTTGTTTTAAACAAGTAATCCTTGGTGTATTTCCTTTAGTCAATTATGTCAAGGCGACCTCCACTGATATACATGTTGAGGGAGTAAACTGTAAAGTGAGAGTTGTAGACAACAAGTATTTCAATCTGCAATAAATACATAACAGTAAGTTCATTAACAGAAAAGTTTATTTCATTAATACTAAGCTCTCGAAATTTATGTATAATCCTCTTCAAAATAGATGTTTTGAAAATTTAGAGAAACTTACCAGTTTTGTCATGTCTGGTTTAAATTTTTTCATCAATGATTTGAATTGCTTCACACGCTGTTATGTGCAGTTCTAGTTTTCTTTCTCGAATTCTATCATCATAGAGACTGAAAGGTTGCATATGAATCTTTTGCCTCCATCCACAAAGCCTCTGCAGGAATTGCTTACCATAAATATGTCTATGTAATGCTGAACCAAGTGATTGTCAGCCATCCTTCCTTATTGAAGATTGTTTTTCAGATCTCGGCATGTCCATTCTACTTCTATCATTATTCCAGATTCTATTCTCCAAATCTGAATTATGATTTTGCTGTAACAGATCGGAGAAGTTTGTTGTCATTACTCCAAATTATTATGGTAAAGCAAGTACTGATACTTATTTTCCAAAATTGTAATTTGTTTTTAACCTTTTATTATAAAATTGAACAAATCTTGATGCATTTAAGCTTTTAGCCTTGGAACATGAAAAGTTAGCATACTATATATTACTTTTATATGTGCATGTTTTAAACGAAAATGCTAGAAAAAGGGCACCCTCGCGGGAGTGTTTTAAATGAAAGATCTGAAATATGTCTTTTTTTAAACAACATTAGTATGTAAACACAACTCTATATTATGTCTTACTCAGCATAATTATCTTGAAAACTTTCATCCAAGATAGCCCTTCGAGTAGCGGCTGCGTGCTTCTTGTATTTGAAAGGGGCATGCTTGAAAACTAGAAAGGTATTTTGACCTTGCCGAGCCAGACTTGATGGCATGCTCGATGTTTCTGGTAGTGCTGTAATAGATTCAGATTCCGACATTTTCACCACAAGTGTTTCATCACTGGTTTTTGTGTTTCTGGTTATTCTTCTAGATGTTCTAGCCTTTTCTGAAGACATTGTTGATATTATAGCCAAGGTTTTGGGCTTTCTTCTCTTCTTGCTCTTTTTTTCCCACGGTCCTGACTAGATTCATTTTCAGTGTCCTTAGCCAATCTGAGTACTTCCATGTCTATGAAATGGAGTTGAGCTACACTCCTTTCGTCAATCAGCAATCTCTTTGTTTCTTTAGCCGCGGACTCAAGAGACTGCATGACAGTGTTTTGTTTTACATCTATACTCAAATCAAGTTCAGGAATTCCTACAAAACAAAATCAAAAGACTACTGTTAGTCTGCATACATCATGATTATAATTGTATAAATTGAACTTCTAATTGTTATTATATTATTGTTACATTATAACGCATCGTACCTTCGATATTTGTAGTCAATCCACTCAACAGTATATATGTGTTTTCCATTTGGTTGAAAATTTTATAGAACCACAGGTTGTGAATATTAGGCATGTCTTCTGCTGTAAATTCTGTGTAAGAATCCGTTACTGTGGTTTCCATCACTTATAGCATCATGAAGGTACCGTCTTCACTAGGAATTGAATAAAATGTAATAATAAATTATCAATTAATTCTAAAACATAAATTGATATATCTAAATTTAAAAACAAGGGGAGCAGTTAGTGCTTACACATTGATATGTTTTGGTATATCACCAAACTCAATATCAAAGCTGATTAATTCTTTATGCTCTTGACTGAACCCTTGTTGCCATAAATTTTTAACATTGTTTACGACTTTGATAGCTATTTTTTACAAACTTTCATTGTCTGGATTTCTTCCTGAGTCCAGTATTCTCATCTTCCTTGATATGAAATCAATTATAAATAAGAAGTAGTGACTTCTCAATCGATTCTCATATGCATATGTGGCGTCTGGGATAGTAATCATTACCTATAAAAATGATAGGAATCATTACTAATTATGTAATATGTAAACAATTTAATGTAAAATTTCTGAAATATATTACTTGACGATTATTCACTATTCTTTGAAAAAAATCAAATTACGAAATTATATGCGAGTAACGTGTCTTCTGCTTGATCCGAAAATAGATTCCTTGTCCTTTGTGGAATTTGTGTGATATCAGCAGTCAAATATACCTATAACAAGCTTATATTGTTTAGTATCATTGAAACAATTGAAAAAAAGTTTTTTTATTATTTGCATGAACAACAAGGTTATGCTGAAATATATGTAAACCTATTTATTAATATTATATATGATATACTAGTTTTGTGAGCTTATCCCTATGTTAGGACCAAAACATTTCGTTTCTTGTTCTGCTTTAGAACTTGCAAGATAATGTAGAGCTAAATTGAGAACATTTTTTTCTATAGTTCCTCCATCACGGAATGAATCTGCAAATTCTCCTGCAGTTACTATCTGCAAATTCTCCTGCAGTTACAAATTCTCCTCCATCATAGAATGACATGCATGAATTATTGTGAGTAAGTTAGTTCGATACTAAATTTCAGTATATTATAGCAATACTAATATATATTAGATTACTATATATAATTGTTTCTTAAAAAAATTGCCTTTGCGATTGTTCTGCAGTGTGGAATCTCAACATCATACTGTGAAATTTTTGACTAGTAATTCACCAGTCTTCGTGTGCTTCCTCCTCTACAACTTTGTGATAAACTGTGTTATTTCGTTTACGTAGGATTATAATTTTTTATAATTAGTATTTTGTGTAAAAATCACCTTGGTTGAAATGCGCCTCATCGCCAACAGGTACTATAGCACCAGGTTGCTCGTACTGCTGTTTGCCTATTCCATGAGTAGAAAAAAATTGGTGTTATCATGGTTATTTCTAATAACAATCTTGATAGCCATACATTAATTTTTTATTAAATTGTTCAGTTATTCACAGGAGAATCTTTTTTTTTTTGACAAAATTTCTTTTCACTATAATTATATTTACCTTCTTAGAGATTACAACCATGTAAATCTGTAGAAGCATTGTCAAGAAACCTATCTACTGCTAAGATCAAGGTCTGGGTTTGCTTTGTTCTTATCGTCTTCTATGCAGCTTTCCTGGATAAATTATACATTTAAAAGTGATCAGATAACATAATATAATGTTTTTAAATATACGTAGAAAAAAAATAATAAATATCATTCGTAAGATCTAAAAGATAGATAACCTGTTGGTATGGCATGGTTTCATTAAATTGAACTTCCTGCCAATTCAATTGATCCATATTATCAATGGCGTTGAAATCTTTCATGTCATCGATAATTATCATTTCTTCATGTGGCATTGAGTTCTTTTCAAAAAAAAGATGCTTCTGGATCTGTTTGATGTTCAGGTGTGGGAGTCTTTTTGTTGTCATATGGCGCCCGTCATCGTGAATGCCGATCGCTATCATTTCTTCATGTGGCATTGAGTTATTTTCAAAAGAAGATCTTCCGGATCTTTTGATGTTCAATGCGGAGTCTTTTCGTTGTCATATGGCAGTCTTTCATCAGAAATCCTCACTGTTTCATCTTGTATAATATAATTATCCATGCCGCATAAGTCATCTTCTTGTTCTTCATTGTATCTTTTCTGCTCAGCCAGATTACCATCCGTGTTGTCGTCAATCTTTTGCTCGACATACGTAACAGGTGTTACAACTGTATATGATGCAGTATTTACAGGTGCTGGTATTTGCAATATGTTAATAACATTTTGTGTATGCGTCAATTCGTCCAAATCATCACCATTTGTTGAATACTCATCATCAATTGATGTTTGGTTTTCTCCTTGTTCTGCCGGCTGCTCAGTTTCTGTTTCATCGACTTCAACATCCTGCTCCTGGTCCCATGTGCTCCCTGAATCAATTTGTACCTCAACACTTAATTGATGAACATCATCTTTAGCGCTGAAGTTGTCTATCATCATTGTCATCTTCAATATGAATATCAGCAATCCCCTCTGTTAAATCATTATGACATGCATTTGTATCTGCTTTACCATTACAAGCATTGTTTTCTGTCAGAATCTCAAATGTAATTATTGTATCACTGGCATCATTCATTCTCTAGTCATTGTCTTCTTTTATTCCTTCATCAACAACTGCTTCTGACTGGTCACTGATAAGTTCAGCAACTTCTGTGCCAGGTGTACTCGATGATGGTACGGTGGTGTCTTCAGCATGTGAGGTGGAATGATCATCAGTGTTTTGCTCGGCAGACACAATAGGTGTTGTAAATGCAGACGTCGTAGTGTTTGCAGTTACTAGTATTTGAGTTGTTTCAATAACATTTGATGCATCCGATAGTTCTTCCAGATGATCACTTGTCATTGAATACTCAGCGTTGATATAAGTTTGGTTTTCTACTCGTCCTGCCTACTACTCTTTTCCTGTTTCATCATGTTCCACATTCTGATCCTGGTTCCTTGTGGTTGTAACTGAAACTGTGCATAACTCAGCCACGCAATCATCAACTTCATCATTACCACATTAAAGTCGTCTCTCGTTGTTAACAACCTCCATGATAATATTAGTAGTGTTGTCTGTTAAATCTGTATCACATACATTTGTATCTGTTGTACCAGAACAAGGCATGTTGTCTGCCGCAATCTCATGTGTAATTTGCGTTTGACTGGCATCATTCATTCTCTGGTTGCTATATTATTTTTTCCATCGTTCACAACTTCTGTAGCTCCTTTACTTAATTCCATTGTCTGGTCATTGATCAGTTCATTAACGTCTGTGCCAGGTGTACTCAATGATGGTATGGAAGTGTCTTCAGCCTATATGGTGGGATGCTCCTCACTTGAATCAACTATTTTTTTGTACTCTGCTGCCACCTCTATATTCTTTGTGTAACCTGATGTATGGCAGTGTGTAAATACCTCATCCGTAATGCCTATCTTAAAGTTGTTGTGAATTATGTTGTCTACATCATTATTTGGTACTTCAGCTTCAACCAGTCCTTGAGCTACATGTATTTTCATTGACTGGTCATTGTCTGATTTACCATCGTTTGCTTCTGTTTTAGATGAAGAGGGTTCAGTAGATTCATTTAGCACCACCTTCTCTGGCTGATCTACTTGGTCCAGTTGGTCCATTTGGTCCATGTTTGCCAACACTTGTTCATACTCTACATTGTGTATGATGATTTTTGAAATGGCCATTTCCTTCTCCTTGGCCATAATATTGTTCTTTTCTATGAGGTCAAGCTTGACAATCCTTAATCTAGCCAGAGATACTTCCAGATCCTCCTTTCTTGACCGAACAATCTCATTAGTGCTCGTAAAATCGTGTCCCAACTAAAGGAAGAACAGGAGGAAAATACTTCGTGGAATTTCGGACAACACCAGGCCGAATTTGGGATGAGAAGGGAGAATCTGTGATACCTGTCTTGTCGCCATCGATCGAGAACTGGAGTAGCAGAGTCCTTAGCTGGTGAAGCACGCCAAGGCGTTGCCGCCGTTGCTTTCCCCTATGCAGTTACGGTGGAGGAAGAGAGAGAAAGTGGAGCAGTGACGGAGAAGGACATAACAGGAAGAAGAGGAAAAAAGAGTAACAGTCTAATCATAGCCATCCGTTGGAATGTATTGCTATATGCACACGTGTTAAGCGTTAGCGGGTTGACGCCACGTAGGTTACAGATGAGCCCAACGAAGAATCACTGCCTCTAGATGTGTAGGTGCACTGCTTTGAGATAGCTCAGTAATAAAATGTATTCTCACACTTGACAAATGCAACATATAGTTCATCAGGATCTACGGAAATTTTGCGCTGTGTAATAGAGGCAGGTATATCAATTTATTTTATCGAGTTTCACCGCAGTGCAATAGTAGTACTAGTGGCCGTGCAAACAAACTACAGCGAAACAACTGTATTAAAACGTAATAGGCAGGGATATTTGTGTTCACAATGGAGTGCACCCACGTTGAATGGTTGAAGAATTACTAGCCACCTGGAAACTGTATTTCACCATAGTCGCTTTTTTTTGTGTTATTACGTTATGTGACTTGTGTTGTAGGAAACCTAAGTTTTGTTATTATCTTTATCAGTTATACAAAAATATTAGGAAACAATCTTTTAAAATGGTCGTAATGTTTCAGAATTGCCAAAGAATATAGATAGATTCTACCTGATCAAAAAAAATCAAGATTGAACGCAGAGCTATTGTACTATGAGGAGCAGTGCAAACTAAATTAAGGGAACTTTAATCTCATAAATTCCACTGCATTGTTTTGTGTCTAACGGAAATATAATCAGAACTATATCTTTTAGTCCATATTACAGGCAGGAGGATATAACTGAAACTGGCAGTGCATAAAGCCATAAGAGAACTAACTATAGTAAAATATAAAAAAACATTGAAATTCATGCACGGATGGAAGTTCAGTTAACCTAATTGTTTGAGAAAACAATATATTGGACTTGAATATTGTAGCAATATTCAACGCAATGCGATAGAACGTTCATAAGCAGGGCAAATAACTAAACGCTAACAATGTTAAAGATTATAATAAGAGTAGTGCATTGTGTGTTAACAAGGCAGTAATATGGTGCGGTAGAAAAGAATGCCTTTTAGCAGCTTATCTTACGCAAAATGGACTCTGTGCACTCCGTGAGCACAGTTACATTTCTATAGGCAGTTGGATGGAATAACCACGGGCAGTGCAAATAACGATTAGAGAAGAAATCATTAAACAATGCAAAAAAAATGCAATACTCGGTCACAAGGCAGTGTGCACATCTATAAGAGCAGTGCACTATGTGTTTTGAAAGAAGTAGTATTTTTCAGTCTAGAAATTTATTAATCAGCTCATCCGATGCATTATAGACCCTTTGCACTGCGTGAGCACAGTAATATATATGGTTACGTCAAGAGTATAGGAAGTCCTATATTAGTTCACAAGGCAATGCGTAGGTTCAAGAGCATTGCAGTATGCGTTAAGAAAGCAGTAATATGTTACAGCTATTAATAAATTCATCAGATGCACTATACAACATGATCTGTGGTTTAGCGCAGTCAGCTACGTCTATAGGAAGCAACTTTATGAAAAAAAAGCAGTGCAATTATTGGTAGGAAGCAGTGCACATATACAAAAGCAGTACACTATGAATTGACGATGCAGTAATACGTTGTCGTCAAAAAAATGTATTAAGCAGCCCATCCGATGCAATAGTGACCCTGTGCACTGCCTGAGGTAAGTCATATATCTCTACATCCATAGTATAGACAGTGCAATATACCTTTCGCAGGCAGTGCAAACACCGACTAGAGAAGAAAGTATACCACAATGTAGAGAGCAGTGCATTATTTGTTCACAAGGAAGTGCAGACAAGAGCATAACACTAGGTGTTAAGAAATCACCCATTTCCTAGCTTTAGCGCAGTCAGCTACATCTATAGTTACGGCTATAGTCTCGACACTGCGATATAATTGCCATAGGCAGTGTAAAGAATGAATAGAGAAGCATCCTTACGTATATGTTTACAAGGAAGTGTATAGGTATAGACTTGAATAATCTCTTTGTTATCTCGATGATTTCAAGCCACATGATAAACACAAACGTAAGATGAAATTTGTCTTACAGTAATATTCATATACACATGCATGGAAACAATATTGTATTGCAAATAAGCATCCGAATTAATATATTCCACGAACTTATGCTTAGAAGAGGATACTGTTGATCAACTTTTCTTTTCATGCATTGTTGAATCTATGAGGAAATTGTATGACCCTTTTCTGCATAAATTTCTGGATCGGCGCCTTGTTCTTCTCCTGTGGTTGGTTCAACCACACCAGGATCATCTTTTGAATCTTGATTTTCTGAACCAGGATCTTCCTGATCCTTATCCTCATCGCCTTCTTCTTTTTTACTTGAGGTCCTTGTTGATTTTCTGCTACTTCCGCTTCAGGATCCACCGCTTCTTCGGTGACTCCTTCCTCCTGGATCTCCTCCTCCATTTGTGGTAGTACTGGTGCGGGCAAGTCAGATCTATGCGCGTAGCATCTCTTGGTTGATCGAAAATTTGTAAAGCTGGCGGAGTTTGCTCTGTTTGGGTCTGGCGACAAAGGCGAAGGTGGGTGGTGTTGTGGGTGACAGCGAAACATTCTAGATAGGTGTAATTGCAGCTGGGTAATGCTGAGGGCTATAAATAGAAATCCAGCATTGCTAAATTTCCTGCATGGCGGGATAAATACATGTTAGTGGCGGGAAAGATTGATGAACTAATCGAGAAAGACGGCGGGAATGATTAATGAACTTATGGAGAAAGACGTGATACGCTTGCTCTCTGTGACAGCCAACAAAAGGAAGCATACGGCAAATCAAGTATATCTAATTGTGGTTAATCCATAAGATTCAAAAGGAATATCAAATGGCTTTTACTGTAAACGCTTTCATTTTGAAAGCCATTTAGTAGTTCATGGTCTGAACAGTAATCAGTTCTGCATGTCGAACTCAAGTAGGTTAGTTATGTACAAAACTCTTATTGTAATCACAGAAGTGCAGATAGTGCATATATATTTGCATCCGGCACGGTGGTGCCTATGTAATACATGGGGATAAGTTGTTTTTCTTTACCACAGTGAACTGCACTGCTCGGAAAACAACAACTCTACTGCTACCTAATAAACAAATTAATTCATCGTTTTGTATAACACCACAGTATACAGCATTGTTGTTTATTTTCAGCTCGACTTAGGTGCTAAATCTCAGCTTCTTCCGGTAGTTCATGTTTTGCTTCGCTGGCCTCGGAGAACAAAGGCCTGCACGATACTCCTCCATGATCGTAACACCTCGACCGGCCCTATGCATGTTTTAGCGCTTCCCGCCAAACCCGCATAGAAACAATTCAAGGACGCCCACCAGGCACTTTCGTGCGGGTGGAAAACGAAGTAATATCATTACACAATAGTCCACGATGGGACCCACAGAACATATATATATATATACAACACGACTCCATGAGTCAAGAGTACCGATATACAGTACAAATATCCAAATCACCTTGAAATCGCTATGGCGTCGAGTACGGACAAGATGCAAATGGGGCTAAGAGCCTCAAGAATAACCAATGGCGTCTGTAACTGCCCTGTGCCAATCCGGAAGGGTAACCCCGCTAACGCCGATCTCAAACCTGCTAAAACAAAAGGGTGCCGACAAAGGGCAAAGGAAAAAGAGGAGCGCCAAGATCGAGGCCAAGATACGGCGAGGATAGAATTTGGCGGCTCGCCACATAGGTATGGTGGATTGAAGCGGCAGGAAGCATGCACTAAACAACCTATAGAGACTCGATAAACCGCGGCTATTAGAGAGATAAGAAAGACCTATTCGAACCAAACTTATACTAACACCAATCAAACCCATCCTGGTATTCCCCCTCGAGACCAAACGAGGAAGTCAAACCGAGGAACTCACACAGTTGGCAGTTTTATTCATTCTATTATAGTTAAAGCACTTACTAGTCAGATACAATTAGCATGTGACATTCCAAAACCAGCAATTGTTGGCACTTTTATTTCATTCCATTGGAGTTGCGATACTTACTAGGCAGGTATAACATGACACGATACACCCTAGTTCTACCAGTTGTTGGCACTTTTATGATCCATTCCATTATAGTCAAGCTGATTACTAGTCACATATTAAGTCAAATTTATAGCACTACTTTATTTATGCTTGTCTATGATCGAGATACTGTGCTCCAAGTCGCCCATAACCGCGGACACGGCTTTCAGAAAGATTTACCCTGCAGGGGTGCACAAATAGCAACACACACACGATCAACCTCGGAAAAACCAACTCAAAACCCAACGAGGCTTTCACGACAAAGCAATCATAGGATTCATAAATTATTTCAGGGGGTCACCCCACTAAGCTACCCACGACGAAGTTGGCAGGCTCCGAGACAGACCCAGGGTTTGTGTGGACGGCGGTAAACGACTGGGAACCCTAAAGTGTGACTGGGCTTGTCGATGCAGCGAAAACGTGTCACGATCCAAAACAGTACAGGTGCTGCACGCACAATCGTAAATAAAGCGGTAAAGCATGGCATAAGTAGAGGATAGCAATAAAACCCCAAACTAGTGTGTGGCCCCAAGAAATAAGAAATGAATCAAGCTCTGGCTAAGGGGATTCATGGTCCCATATGCGGATAGTGCGATAGTCAAGGAACAAGTATCAAGTACTCGGGGTCCTACAGGACACAAGTGAGCGTGGAAGAACCAAATAACATCTATTGTCAACCGATGCCTCTACATTAGTTATATCTATTTCCAGCATTTTAATAGTTGCATTTAAAGTCATGATCATCTCCACCATTAAGCATCTCCACCATTTATCATGTGCCAATTTGCCGTCAACGGTGGAACGACAACGACGCGAAGCAACACATAAGGAAGCAACTACGACTCGCAAGGCCGACTATATATCAAACAACGGGCAATAGGATGTGTCCATGGCAATTTACCACTGCAAGGAGTATAAATGGTGCACGGAAACTAAAGCATCACAACACGGATAACAATAGATCAACGGGAGGAAATAAAGACTATAAAAGCAAAATAGGTAGAAAGGGGGAGATGCTCGCATGGGAACACTGCCGAAGGTACATATCTGGAGAACTTGTCAATACATGCATCAACTCATCGGCCTAATCCACGAAGAAGCAAACACTAGAAGAAACACTGGATGCAATATTTAATACTATGACAGAAGATCCGGCATGCTTATGATATGATGCATGTCATGGCACAGATGCGGTGCAATTACGCAATATTAAGCGGAACCAGGGTCCCGACAAATAATTATATGTTTCAAGTTATTTAACTACCCTGCAAATTAAATGTTGTATTAACAAGACAAAACATGGCATCGGTTCGCTACACCAATTTAAATGGAGTCCAGAATAAGACAAAGATATCCCGCATAAACGCTCCATATTTAATTATGAGGTGAATCGGCATAATGCCTCCAAACCACAGACAGATATGCATGCATGAACAATTTAATATGCGACAGTTGATAATGTCATATTATAAAAATAGGGGCTTAGGGTCACACATCTGGTTCGAAAGATCTTGGATTCCGGGGGGGGTTCAGGGTTCGGTTTCGGGCGCCGGGATCTAGGGTGGACGGGGATGATGAGGTTCGGATACAAGATGGAGAACTTGTCGTGTCGAGAAGGAGAACTTGGGTTCCCAGCGGTTGATCTTGCCGTCGATGGCGAACTTGAATGGATTGGGTACCAGTGGACTGGGGATCTTCGGAATCCGTGAAGTAGATCTTGTCGCACGGTGTCTGTGTAGGCGAACTTATCTGTTCCGGGCTTCGATTGTCGGTGTCGGACTCGGGTTGCTTGCCAACGAGGAGGCCTTGTCGTTCCGAGACAGAGATCTTGGCGTGACGGGGACTTCTAGTGGCACCATGTACATCCATCGAACCCATCGGCGTTGAGCCGGTCTTGTCGGTGGCCATCCATGTACGAAGGTCTCGGTGTACCGGTTTCATTGACGATGGCGATCTTGGTTCAACATCATCGCGGTCTTCGGGTCCGTGTCGCCGGTGCTCCGAGAAGGAGGCCTTGGAGCACCGAGGGGTTCGGCCTTGGATTGTTCTTGTCGACGAGAAGAGCTTGGCGTTAAAACTTGGGGGCGCTACGGTCATCGACTTGGACTCGAGTCACACCGAGGAAGTGAAGGAGGAAGGCACGGCGAGAAGTGGCAACACAGGACACGAGTACCGGTCAAAGGAACCAAACAACCGAGGATCACCAGCCTCCTAGGCATGCAAGCAAACAGGTCATGCGCATGTCTTGACCTGCCTGTGCCGTGGCAGAGTCTCGACATTTCCCCAGAGGAGGTGGAAACCGGAGAACGGGTCGCCCGCGGGATCGGCGCAAGGGGACAAGGCCAACGCGAGGGCGATGGTGGCAGCAGAGCTCCGGGTATAGCTACGGGAGAGGAAGCCAGGTGAGGTACCAAGAGGGCGACCTTGGCTCTAAGGCGAAGACATGCGGGTGCGGAGGTGACAGGCGACGGCTCTATGCGGCTTGGGGGGTCGCGGAGCAGAGGCCAGGGAGCGGCGGCGTCGCTGCAGCGCTCGGGGGGAGGGGCGCCAGGAGAGGGCGGCCGAAGGCGAGGGAGGAACAGCGCTGGGGAAGAGAGAAGGAGATGCTGGCGGCAGGGTAGGTACGCGGTGCGGAGGGGACGCCGGCGACTCCGGTGGAGGGAGGAGAGGCGGCCGCGGGCGCCTGGGAGGCTGCAGGAGGCGGGGGTGAACCGTGGCGGCGGCGGCCTCGACGAGGAGGAGAGGAACGGGGCCCGGGGCCATGATGGCGGGGCGGGCCGAGGCGGCGAAGGTGGATAGGAGCGGCGGAGCTCGCGGTGAGGCTATGGAGGAGCAAGCGCGACGAAGGGGAGACGGGAGGGAGCAGCGATGAGGTGGAAGGGAACGCGTCGACACGTTGGTTCGTGTGCGGGACAGCGCGAGGGAGGAAGAAGGCCTCGCTGCCTCGCGGGGATGGGGGTAGGTGGACCTGGGGAGGGGCAGGGCGATGGGATTGGGGCCAGGTGTGGCTAGGGGGAATCCTGGGGTGGTGTGGGGCCGGGCGACGGGAGATTGTCGGGAGAGGGATGGGCTCTCTCCCGGGTGGATAGGACAGGGCGGGAGGCAGATGCGGGTTGGATGGAATGGCGCGGTGTTGGGGGTGAGGTGGCGAAACGGGATTGGCTCGGGTGAGGTGGCGGCTAGGAGGGAGTTGCTGGTGCAGGCAAGAAACGGCAGGGCGGGGTGGGGTTGGCCGCGTGGTGGATGGGGAGAGGGAGAGGTTGGTGAGAGTGCGGCTGGGAGTGTGGGGTTAGGTAGGGTGGAGTCGGTCAAAGGGGTTGGTGGGGATGTGAGGAGCCGGCCCAGATGGTGGTGGGGCCCGGCTGCAGCGGCAGGAGCGGGAGCGGGCAGGGTGCGGCTGGGTGGAGGGAGCTGGGTAGGATTAGGGGCAGGTAGGATTAGGTAGCTAGGGTTAGGACTAGATTTTTATCTGGAGGTGGCCGGCTGGGCTTTCGGTCCTGGCGGGCTGCCTCCTAAAAACAATTTTAAAATATTTTATTTATTTAAAACGAGGCTTTTGTAAACCATTTTTAGACGAAACAAAATAATCCGGAAGACCGGTGTTTTAATTTGAATAAAGACAGGAATATTTGGAAAACAAAACTAGGCGTTTCGAAAATAGTTTAGACAAAAATCATGCATGATGATGACGATGCTCAAATCAATATGGCATGATGACATGAGCATGCGGTCATGATGATGCACAAAACAAAAACACCAAGAGATTTTCTAGTAGTGGTTTTATCGGGGTGCTACAATGATCGAGCTCAAGGCCCATCCGGTCGAATGGTTCAAATGAAACAAGAAAATATTTTTTAATGTCAATCAAAATTTGTATTTGGTAAAACTTTTGATTCAAAACTGGCATTACTTACATCTTTAAGATTATGTACAAGTTGAATGTCGTTGTAGTTCTCAATGCTCTTTAGAATCCAAAAACCATTCATGTCTTCAACTCCTCCTTTGTGTACCTTCACATGTTTTGATCTAGATACAAAATTTCCACTTTGGAAGCTTGTTCTTTGGGTAGAGTTCATCAATGAGCTTGTCAAATCTCTTTAGCTAAAAAACCAGTATGTAGAGTATAGTTAGTGACATAATTTTTTTCAAATTATGCAGATTGTCTTTAGCTGTATTATAAAGTTATAAATGTAAAAAACCACACCATTTGTTCTCCAATTTAATTGTGGTAAGTTGTTTTAGACAATCATTTTCTCTGTGTTCTGTAATCCCGTGTGTCAACAACTTCAACTCGACCACCTTGGGGGTAGTTGTTTAGGATGTAAGTAGACACGTGATTCTCAAATAACACAGTGTAAATATCTGATGGGGAAGGAAAACAAATACATTGATCATATGTTATAAAATGAAAATACGGAATATTTCTTTATGTTATTAATGAGTTATGTATTAAAAAACGTACCATCTTAGCTTTGCTCAAATCTGCATTTCGAATTAGAAGTTTGAACTGTTTAATCTTGGAGACGGCCTCAAACTGATAAATTTCATCTTCTCCTCCAGCATTTGTGAAATTCTCCTTTTTCCCAATGTCACATAAACGAGCAACCCCTAGTGGCAGTACTATCCTTTGATTTCTGAACAAACATTTGTAGTCCGGGATACTGCGCCAGCTTGAAATTATGAAGTCCATCATGTCATCATCTAGCTTGCCTTTTCCATTGAAACATGCTGCAAGCCTTGCTGCAGTCATATATTTTGGTATTTCTAGCCCTTGTTTCAGAGTTGACGAATATTTTACCATAACCAGCCTGAGATTTTCCACAGACAAACGAAAAAAAGGATCAAATGTAAAAACTGGGATCCATTCTTGTGTGACAACATACACATATATTTTACTAAAGGAATCCACAAAGCATAGTTTGGTGCTTACTCTTCATTCTTCTCCAGAAAATCCTTGCTTAGTACCAATCTACGAGCAACTGCGACATCTCCCTTCTATTTAAACATGGGGGAACGTACATAGGCAACTTAAGTTTTAAGATGTTTTGTAGAGGCCTCTTGTAAAATTTGATATTATTTGGGGAATTATGACCAAGAGTCTTGCTCCTTGTAACAGGTGTTCTTAATCCTTACTCTGACAACGAAAATGTTTTAGTTGCATCTTCTCCCTGGTGTTGTGATCCGATACACGAGGTGTCTGCATTGTCAACCTGTGTTCTAACATCAAATGTCATGCGGATGTCCTTCAATTGCTTTTTCAACAACAAAGGACCTCATGGTTAGAGGAACCTTCTTTGTGAGCAATTTCGTAATAACATGGTCACACCTGCAGCAATATTCATAAAAACTGTGTTATTTCCTCTATACCTGTTATTAATGTAAAAAACATCGTCTAATGTAAAAACCAAGCATCTTGACATAATGTGACAGTACCATTGTTGAACTGCGTGGTTAACCTGTCTTCCTCGGCTCCTAGTGCGTCTTTGTTCCATCCTTGTGCTTGTTTAGACGATTTTCCTCCTGCATCATTATTACAAGTAGTTTTCCTGTCAAGCCCAGTAGTAATTTTGCCATTAACAAAGATATCTGAATACAACAATACCATTGCTTAGCTGTGCTGTTGAATGTTGTTGGTCAGTTTCAAATTGCTTAGAATTGTCTACTCCTTCTCTCGTAGTATGTGTTGTAACTGGTGCCGGTGTCACCATGCACGCAGAACAACTCTAAATAACACATCTAAAATATAAAAAATGGAAAAATTGTTACATTACACTTCTATTTCATAGATTCTTATTTGTATGTGCTCATGTGATAGAAGTTGCTAAATACACATCTAAAATATACGAACTTGTTCATCCAAGGCTCTTACGGTGACAATGTCGTGCTCCTCTTTTGGTGCTGCTATATTTTATTCATCCATGTACATGATTCCTTTATCGTCAAAATTCTACGGCGTGTTATTATCAGCTAAATTCATTTTATTCACTGTTACTGCTGCTGACTTGCCTGTAGTAGAGCATTCATTCCAAACATTATGGTCATGAGTTGCTATCTTGGCTATATGCTTTGATTAATTGATTTGACTGGTGCCTGAAATGTTTGCAACGTTAGTGAGGTCATTCTCGCATCTGTCTAAACATCTCAGCACGTCAGTTGCACACTGATGGGATGCTCGAAAGCAGTTAGCCATTGCTTCCAGTTTACTTTTTTTTCAGGTCCCTGTGCTTCATGGTAAGTTCTTTATATATCGTTGTAGCATTTGTATCATTAGTGATGATTTCATCACCTGGTTCTTCCTCTAGCAAGATATATATATACTTGTCCATGCATTGATCTAGTCTCTAGAACTTTGTTCCCTAATCCTCTAATTCTCTGTTAGAGGTTGAGGTTATCTTGTTACAAGTCGTTTCTGCCACAGGAGGTTTCAAATAATAGCTTCTTTCGTCACAGCTTTTCCACTGCAAACAATAAATAAATATTATTTCCATGGATCGTGAATAACTGTCAAAAAGGTAATTTTAAAATAGTTGCTTTGCTAGAATGATTCTTTATGTGAAACAAGATGAGGTCAAGTAGAATACTTACATTCAATCATCCCCACTTCTCTTTGTCAATGGCATCCTCTTTCAATACAGCAAGCAGATCTGATTTGTCTAGATATTTGACTCTAGGTGTTTCTTTTTTCATAAGTGATTTTCTGCACTTGAGCGAATCCAGGTATATTATTAGAGGAAGGACTACGCAATCTTCAGCAATACTTTGATTCATATCATCAACATGAAACTTTAGTGTTGCCCTCTTGATCTCGTCAATTACAAGCTCGCAAAAGTCCATTTTTCCAGAGTTCTCAATATCAAGGCTTTTCACTACCCCAACTTCTCGGCTTATGTGGTTGTTTAAACCTGGACATATAAGATTTGTGCAGATTACAAGTATTATGAATTTCATTGTAAACTTGTCTGTTGCACCCTTTTTGATATGACGGATCAGGTGTTGCACCGTTGCAGTGTCCCTCTCTCCCAAACCTAGTTTCTTCTTAAGCCACAGTAAAGCAAAGGTATCGCCAGCTTCTGAAGGCCGAGGCGCCTTTATAATGCCGTTGGGTAGACCAAGGGAAGAATGCGCTGCATCTGCTATCAGAGCTATAGTCCTACCACCGGCAAACTCCATTTTTAGAGTTTCTACATCAATCTTCTTGTATAGCTTAATGATCAGGGGCCTACTAATGTTTGAATCCAGCTTGTATTCCAGGATGAAACCCTAGCTAATCTTCACCAGCTCTACTTTTTGGAGATCGTTCAGATCATGTTTAATCAATCTGTTGAGCTCTTTGAGAGAGCACCTTACTGTGTAATATGATCCAGTCCTACTACAGGGCTTCTTATTGTCCCTTGTATATTTTTCAATTGCCATCACTTGATTCGTGGACATATCCTAGTAGTTTATGGAAAAAATGTATCAAATATTCGTAAACTTATTTCTAAATTTCTTAGTGCAAACTGTAGTAGAAATTAAGGAATATGACATGCATTAACATTATGTAAGATTACCATGACACCATTATCCTGGTTGTTCGGACTGCCATGTTGTTCTCCACCAATCTATCGTTTCTTCTTACGTACACCGCCTTTAACGTTTGAACCTATTTTGCGTTTCTTTTTCATCTCTAGCTTTCTTTTGTAATTCTCAATCTTCCTGTTAAGTTTATTTTCTGACACATCAAACTCATCATCAGTCTATACCGTACCGTCGTAAGATTCTCCATCGCTAGCATTGCAAGATCTCATTTTTCCCTGGTGGAAAAAACGTACCAATTTTATTACACGTTTTAATTTTTAAACTGAGCACCTGAAGAACTTCAATTCAATGTGCTTAATTTAAACTTTAAATTATAACTACACCTAGCTGTACAGTGTAACATCAAGTTGCAGAATAGGACACGTGAAGGTGCAAGTAGTTATAAAATTATGCATGCAATAAAACCTGAGAAAAAAATACTAACCAGAACGCATTAATAATCATTCATTGAATATCGGAATTAACTTGAAGTAATAGTAAAATATAATTTACTGAAGTTGATCCTACTTGTGAAAAATATTGTTTATGTTGTCCAAGTCCATAATAAATATATTTTTTATTTATCGGACGATTTATACAACAGGATTTCTCATAGAAAAAATATGATGTAGTAATGAAATATTAGATATAGAAAGCTAGGGTTTCGATATTTAAATTTTACTAATCTATTCCCTCCGTCCTAAAAAGGATGTCACAAGTTTGGTGTAATTTGGATGTATCTATATTGTCGCGGACTAATTTAGACTATAATAGTCTTTCCTTTTATCGCGGACTTGATCTCAGTACCAAGGTTTCCATAGTATGGACGACGAATCAATGATTCTATGAGGAAATCTTTGCTATCAAGTAAGAGCGGTAAGTTCTTCGCAATTGAGTAATAGCAGGGATGATCTCGAATACTTATCGATGGGGATATTTTGTTAATTTGATATATATTATACTTTACTTGGAAAGAGGACGGTGCCGCCTTTTACTTCTGATGCACATTTTCCACAATCCGCGGAAGAGTTGCTTCTCTTCTGGGATGGGATCAAGTAAGAGCGGTAAGTTCTTCGCAATTGAGTAGTAGCAGGGATGATCTCGAATCCTTATCAATGGGGATGTTTTGTTAAGTTGCTATAGAGAATCCTTACCTCGGAAAGAGGACGGCACTGCTCGTTCGGCTGTAGATTTTCCGCAATCTGCGGAAGAATTGTTTCTCTTCCGCGGATGGATAGTAGAGGAAGTGTATGAAGGCTAATTAGATACAATAACGGAGAACCCTGTCTCCTGTCGTCCATAATAAACTTTTGTAAAATTTTATTAAGATTTTTTTAGGGAAATGCAAATCTTTTTTTAAGAGAAGGGCAGTGCAATAGTAAACTAGTTGGCAGAACAATGATTCCTGGAAATCAATGTAGCAACAACAGGAAATCATTGTCATTTATGATCCTGGAATTTATTATAGGTATACCATATAAATTGTACTCCTAACTATCTTTTGAATTATTATATATATTATAATATATAAAAACTAGATGCCGATTTTTATGCTTCTAGCTAATTCTTGTTCCATTAATTTTACCTAGATTACTTGTCATGCTCTGATCGGAATTTCACGATGCAACATACAATATTATTTTGCTCCGAAAGTTAACACATCCATCTGTTGTGTACTATAAGTCATAAACAATACTATTTACGATGCAACATACAATTCACGATGCAACATGCCTTGTACGGTAAGTGCACTGCCATCTCATGTTATCTCGGACCTTTTTTCGCAGAGCATCTTGCGTAGCATTTCGGAGGAAGTTCATATACATTTCACGGGCAGTGCATCTTTGTGTGTATGGCATTATAATGACAGCACCACGATGCACTCAACGAGTAGTGCAGCTGTGCATCTCAGTGTATATAGCAGGTGGGATTAAATTTCACATCTAGTACACTGCCATTTCATATTATCTTTCACTGAGCAGTGCACAATAGGTGAAAAAAGAAAAGGTCCTCATTATTGAACCAAGACCCCACATGTCAGAAGTCTACATTGATACAGATAACGTTCTGCAGTGCATACTATGTATACAGGCAGTGCACCTCGTTGTGCATAGCAGGTGGGATGCATTGCACGGTCATTGAACAACCATAGAATCTTGTCTTGCACCGTGCATACAACACCTTATGAAGGATTTAGAAGACAGTTCATATGTACTTCAATGGAAGTGCATACCTATTTTTAACTGCATTATAGTAGTAGTATCCTGAAGCACTCCATAGGCAGTGCATACTTTATTTACCTGCAGTTCATACAAGTGTGCGTAGCATGCGGGGTGCATTGTATGGTAAGTGCACTACCATGGCATGTTATCTTGGACCTTTGCGCACAGCAGTTTACAAAGCATTTCTAAGACAGTTCATCTATTGCTTCAGGGAAGTGCATCTCGTGTGCGTGGCATTATAATGACAGCATCACGAAGTACTCAACAAGCAGTGCATTATTTGTATTCGAGCAGTGCATCTCAGTGTGCATAATAAGTGAGAATGCCATTTCATATTATCTTGCACCGAGCAGTGCACAGTAGGTGAAAAATAAAAAGGTTATTATTAACGAAAAAACATACTAATGCACGCACTTCCTATACTACAAATATAGCACTGTCATCTATACTGCACAACACTTTGTTCAGAGGAATAAGCAACTAGTATTCAGTACAATGAAACAATTATGGACTGCCTGATTGTGTATACCATGCAATGCTCTAACATTTGTTGTGCATAACCTTTGTTGGACTATTCAAATTCTTGACTAGCGTAAATCATTAATGGAAATTCGTTATTTTCAATTAAAAGGAATATACAACCACATAAAAAATAAGCAAATTCATTGTCAAAAAAATTTTATAAATTTAATGATCCGACAATGGTCTAAAATTTTAAATGTTAATAATCCCTATTATAATTAATTCAGACTATTTTTTTGGAGTGCTAACAATTCCATCGATAAATATCTAGTCATGCCCGAAACACACGTCGGGAATTTGTTTCTGAATGAAGAAGTATTATTCATCATTTTCATCACTCCTGCGAATCAAACAAAAAACAAATAAAACTTCACTAAATGATGACCGACACTGAATAAATAGTTTTTATTTTGGTACAATTATGAAAGTACATACATCTGTATTGATTGACAAGTTCCTTAATCTTTCTTGTGTACTTTTCATTGAACTTTGACACAACCATGTCAAACGTCAGCTGTTCCCGCAAAGCTCTAGTATCACCATACAAATAAAAATTCATATCAAATAAATTTTAATTATTGTCGCTTTATACTAGTGCAAGTATGAAATTAAGTCCGCCTCAAATTATACTACGTATGGAACCAATGGTCAACAACACCATCGTAAGATTTGAGCAACCTCACAAACCTACTCATTGCCTTTCCCCTTATTTCATAGATGTAACTATATTTCAGTTACTTGTTTGATATATAAATTTGAATAGGGCAAGGATCACGCAGTGTTAACGATAATTAACTGTTTTTCATTGTGAGATATCCACTGAACAGGTGCGGTTCTCATATTTCGAAATTCAACCCTGTACGAAAAACTGTATGCTTCTTCAAACGTAAGCTTGAAGTTGTTTATCACAATGGTTGCTTCCTCTTCAACAGTCTCGTTCATGACGTTCGAACAAACAGTATCATATTTCTGACCTTGAAGGTCAGCAATCACGGCGTACCACACATCATTTGTCCATAGAGGTATGATGATCTAAACAAACAAAGAGCCAAAACAATTGAGTTGCATATCTAAAAACAATGTCATTAGAAAATAATGTAGACACTAAAATTTAAAAATTACCATTGATACATTCGCTAGGTTCCATCCAGTGTGATTCTCTAATAAGTATCGTTTGAACGATCTTAGATTAAATTCTGGCCTTGTGAGCAAAAGCTAATAACTTAATTTTTTAGAAAAAAACAAACCAGTTAATAGATATCATAATTTATGGGTTCATGGATCAATGGATGTGTGTTCAGTCGCACGTGACAACATGTATAGATAGAACAAGTGTTACTAAAAAAACTTTGTACGTTCACTTATCAGATCTTCGCATCATGATGTACCTGGTTGGGAACAATTCATGATTGTGTTGATTATTATCTAGGCTGTGTTTCTGTTCTATCATAACCAGCATTGCCATATAGTTCATTACATGTGAATTCACACTTCCATAAACCTGCGTTGACAAACCAAACACTCTCTGGCATGCCCATTTCTTCCTGCACAGAACCACCTTGTCGCTGGTAGAATACAGAAAAATAGAATCGAAATACTCCATTATTATAATGCGATGAAATTAATTAAATATATTTTCATAGTAAAGTATGCGAGACAAAACGTTACCTTCTCTCCTTTTGACTCGGAGTGGTCTCTATAATGAATTCAAATAAAGCTACTTCAACATCGTTTGATCGTTTCACAGTAGGATAAGGAATCCGGCGGTGATTAATGCCTATTCTTGTTTCAGCATTTTCAGCACTGTTTGTTTGCATAGCTGATCCAATGCTTGGTATAGATGATGATGCAAAAGAGACATTTCTTCTGCAAGATTCCTGCTCAAATGATGCTCTAGCAGTGCGGAATGATACATTATTATGCTGCAGTCTAGGGTCTCGAGAGTTTTCTCGTTCAAGACAGCTTCTTGTGTAGCTGGGTTGTTGGTTTCCAGTATTTCTGAAAATTGACCTCGGCATACTCGAGGATGTTGTATTTTCGCTGTATATTTGACTGCTAGCAAAGTTACGCCAAGGACTGTAAGCTTGGTGCATTAGTCTGATAGAGTAACCACTTCCTGGTAGTTGGCTCTGAGATACTGCCATCCCAGTACTAGCATGTGTTGTCTCGTACTGCTGTTGCATTTGTATGCGTGAACACGAATTTGAATACTAACTTGATGTATGAAAATCGTTGTGATTTGTATTTCCTAGATTTTCATAGTCATGGTCTTGCAATGTTGTTCTTGAGATTGTTTCGCTTCCTTCGTCCTGGTCTATCAACCCACGTCCATCCATTGATTTGTTCGGTTCTGCAATCTTATCCAGTCTTGCTGTCTATGTATACCTTCTACTGTTCAACATGTTAGGCCCCTGTGTGGATGTTTGCTGCACAACATGTTGCGATTGGACATATTTCTCTCCTGATCCAGCGTTTCAATAGAAAGTTGGATGGTAGGCTGTGCTACTGTTTGACTTGTTAATAGTATCGACCAAACATTGCGCGTGATTAGCAGAGATGTTTTCATCATGAAAAGTCTTGATGACTCTTGGTATCTCGAGTTGCAAAATTAGGAGTTGTCATACCGTTATACCTTTTCCTGTTATCTGTGGTTCCATTTGTAAGTGAATCTCTTATGCTGGAATTGATTCCTCCAGATAAATTATCGGTACGTGAACCTCTTATGCTGGAATTGGTTTCTCGAGAGAAATTTTTCATGGCAGAAGCTCTATTAATTGGTGTATAAATTTTGGCAGACTGCTGAAGCTGCACAGAATGGGAGAATGTTCTCACGTCACCATTGTCACTGCCTAGGTTTATATTTTTCAGTGTCATAGACATGTCTGCCACTAACATGCTACCACTTATTTATATAGAATAATACAAATCATAATTATTAGAGACTTGTCCATCGTTCTGAATACCAGATGAATGCATATTTGCGACATCGTTCGTATGTTTCACTTGACAGACAGTTAAGTTGTGTTGGATTAGCTTCTATTTCAGGCTGCGCTATTAAAGTGATAAAAGGTTTTTCTTCCACTCTCTACGTAAGGTCAGCCAGATCTGAAACTTCTGTCCAAAATTCATCATTTCCATCCTAGAAAAGAAAACGAATCATCACTATTATCTTTGTCCTCTCGCTTAGAAATGCGATCATCGTAAAGAAGATCAAACTCAAATTGCGTGATCTCAAACGACCGTTTTCACCCAGACAGTTGGAGTTCATGGAGCTGAAATGTATCTGCATCATTTGCAGCAGGCCTCTCTTCTTATTGATCACTTGCATGATGACTTGGTCCCGCTTCACATGGAATGCAAAGGCTTGCATTCAAGCGGTTGAAAACATCTAGACCAGGCACAGGAACATGTTGTGGGTTGGAAATTTGTAGCTGTCTTTCATAATTTCCAATATCCAGTTTTGGCACGGGAACCGTAACTGGATTAGTAATGTCAGACGATGCAGCTTACACCAAACCGGCAGCTTCTGCACCGAACTGTACCTTAAGGAGCTTCAAGCCCATCATTTGAGCATCACGTAATGTATGTTCGTAACAGTGCGATCTCTCATCAAAAGTATCTTCAGCGGAATGAGTTGCTGACTCGTAATATAAAAAATGGCTATGATCGAAACCACGTGTTTGCACTTGAATTCTTGATCTCTTCATTGTCAAATGTATTTGACACCATTGGATACAACCGACACGGCAATCTGTGCATTAGTTCTGTTCCATTGAGATGCTGCTTCTGACACATGAATTGTATCTGTAGTGTCCATCTTGTTCATTGCATGCTCTATACACCTTGTTCCTGACGAAAGCTCTGCCCGGGATTCATTTTCAATACATGTAATGGAAGTCGCTGCACATACTATACTAGTGTTGCCCTGAAAAATAACTATATGAACTTGCTGATTTTCAACTGAAGTTGCACTTGTTGCTACACAATTTGTAGCTGTAGCAGGCTTAGCGATCGTCCCGTTACCAGAACCCTGACCTGCATATTCTATGATAGATTGCATGGATTGTGTTGAGCTTGCGACAGGAATATCACTTCATCTGACCGCGGGACGTCAACAGTAGCACTACAATCGGTTGGTTCACAGTTCATCTTTCGTAATTTTTCAATTCTGGACAAATTATCACGTGTCGGTAACATATGTACCAGGGCCTCGAAACAAGATTCTAACTCCTGCATATATTTCATATTATCAGGGGTCCATAACTTTGGTCTGCAAAAGTTAACTTGACAAGCAGCTCACAGTATTCTGCTAGCCTTCTACATATAGATGTTAGCCTATATGTTGATTTATCTAGCACACTGCCTTTGTCTTCAACATCGCGCTCATTATCTTCTCTTACGTATAGGGACCCTTGAGGTGTAGAGTACATACCCCTGTTATCATGATTGAGCATAGATATTCTAGAAATCTTTGTAATGTTGCTCTTCATATTGAGATTCATCGCATAACATGTCAAGATACATGTCCGTCACTATGTCCCGTATTTCTCTCAGCCTAGAACTTTGACATTATAAACATTATCGCTATCGCCTATTTTTAATATCATAAATATAGCAGTGCACTGCTGAGATAATTGAATAAGTAACACTATGATCAAACACCAGTTGTATGGTTACCTAATTAAACCTAGTAGAACATGCAGCTGTGGAAAGAATGTTCATCCTGGTAGGAAGTAGCTAAAGCATGGAGAAAAATCGTACAATGCAATGATTAGAGAATTTAATACTCTACTAGAACAAGGTGGAGAAATTAAAAACATGAATGCTTAAGGTCAAGTAGGGAATGTATATGTAGAACACAAACACAAGAAGATTCATTAATGATCACGAATGAAAGAATTGTGAAGATTATAAAATTCTTACCTCCAAGATGCATAAGTGGGTCTGTTACAAACTTTTCAACGAAAGTTGTAACATTCTGAACTATCTCTTCGTTCAGCTCAGCATTAGAAAACACAGTTTCATTTATATCCTTCAACTGCATATTCAACATGGACAAAAAAGAAAATATAATACAATAATATGAGTAAGAAGCAACAATACCTAGTAATAATTTCACATAATATGAATAACTATGGGAGTTTTGCCTTGTGAACACCATAAACGTTTTGTTGATGAGGCATCTGGTCAAGACTCTCATATAACGCCATATTTTTAGTTGTCCAGAAAGATATTCTAGGCAAAGTGGATGGCCTAGAAGCAGAGCATTTGTGTCTAGTAGTTCATAGTACATTACCCACATTAAAATTGTTACAACCATATTAAAACAACAAATCCACAAAAACTACTGACAACTAATATTATAGAAAATAAGTATCACGGTGGATAACTAACCGGGATAATTGGAAGGAAACCACCAAGTGCACCTTTTCAAACAATATTTCGAAAGTGTCAATACCTAATGATCTTGTTGAATGCAAAGAAGACACCGGTATAGGAGTCAATCTCATCGACACTCCAATTGCAGAAGTAGTCCAGCTGGCTCCATCATATGTTCTCGGACACAGCATAACTGGTGGTTTGTAAATAGAACAAAACATGTTTTGAATTGAGATCCTACTAGGTTAGAGTAATCGCCTTTTCCAGCTCACGATAGTTGGTGTTGGCCCTGCACAATGAGTTAATTCTCGACCATATCACGTATCCATCATGCATATCGCCTTCTTTATGGTTCTACCCCAAAGGGGATGCCAAGTGTCTTGTTGAAGTGAAAGGGCTCCAGTTTAAAGCCGCATCCATTGGGAAATTCAAAAGTTCTTGTAGTAACATTAAAGTGAGCAATAAGCCACACAACTAGTGACCTTGGCAACTCTTCATAAGACACATACCAAGCATACCATAAAATTGTATGCTCTTTTAGCAAAACCTTCTGGTCATTAGTTAGCCTCTTCACCAGTTTTATAAACTTTGGAAGAGATAACTGAGTGGTGAAAACATGATCAGCCATTTCTGTATGAGAATATTTTTTCCGTCAATGGTAAAAACAAGTTATCGCTTAACAAGGTATGGATTTTTAGTAAGTCATATATGTCAGTTTTCAAAGTTCTACATTCGACGATCACACGGATAGAACCAAAGACAAAAATACTAATTTGAAATTCAAAAAATCACCTCGCAAACAATATACAATGAGCATAAATGAAATAATAAACAGAAATTGAAGCGTGCTTAACCAACACTCGTCCTATATCGTTCTTAATTAGGGATATGCAAGTAATATATCGCTAGCAACAAACACTATCGTCGTGAGCGCGGAAAGATTTATATGAAGTAGCTAAACATATGCATAATATAGAGATCTATAAATGAGCTAGATAGAAAATCAACCTTCCGGGATAATGACGAATCACATAGACATGGAGGATGAGATGAATAGATGAACTGCCAGCGCTTGAAGTAGATTTTAAAATGTGGAAGAACCCTGAAATAAGAACGAGGAGAGAGCAACGTTCGTTAAATGCTATATCCGCCTGCCGCAACCCGTGATTCTTGAGAAAGAAAAAGTCCTTATTAATGAACCAATTTCGCACATGTCGAGCTGTACTTTTTTACCGCATTATATTAGTAGTATCCTCAAGCACTCCATAGGCGTGCATTTTCTGTTTACAAGCAAAGACAATCGCCAGTTCATATTATCTTTCACCGAGCAGTGCACAATAGGTGAAAAACGAAAAGGTCCTCATTATTGAAACAAGACCCCACACGTCAGAAGTCTACATCGATGCGTATAACGCCGCAAAGGCATACTACATACGGCGGGCACCTCACGTGCATAGCAGGTGGGGTGCATTGCACTGGTCATTGAACTTCCATAGAAACTTGTCTTGCACCGTATGTATAACCTTATGAAGCATTTGAAAGGCAGCTCATACGTATTTCAATGGCAAAGACATACCCTGCTTTAACCGCATTATTATAATAGTATCCTAAAGCGCCCATGGGCAAAGGCCTACTGTTTACTGCAGTGCATATGAGTGTACGAGCATGCGGGTGCATTGTATGCAGAAGTGCACTACCATCACATGTTATCTTGGACCTTATGCACAGCAGTTTACAAAGCATTTCTAAGGCGGTTCATACGTAGCTTCAGCGCGGTAAAGGCATCTCGTGTGCAGGGCATTATAATGACAGTATGACGATGCACTCAAAGATAGGTGCATGATTGATATTCAAGTTGTGCATCTGCATATAAAAGCAGTATCACAAAGCTAAGATGGTACGTTTTTTAATACATAACTCATTAATAACATAAATAAATATTCTGTATTTTCATTTTTAACATATAATCAATGCTACTTTGAACTCCTTTAAAAGCAGTATCACAAAACTGGTGGGGTGTATTGCAAGGTGAGTGCACCGCCAAAGATTCTTATCTTGCACCATGCGCATGTGAGGACATTATGAAGCATTCAGAGGCGCCATATTTTTTGATGATCATTGCATTATGAAGCACTTGTAAGGGACTTATATATAGTTCACGGCATTGTATCTCATTGTGCATGGCATTATAGCAGTATCACAAAGCACTCACTGGCCAAGCATCCATTATATACGAGCAATGTATCCTAAGGCACATTGCTTTGGTTGTATATGAGCAAAGCAAAACGGATAAACAAAGCCACGAAAACCCAAGATAAATGTAGTGCCTCTTCACTAGCGAAGAACTTCGCTGCATTGTGAGACCCGTTATATATGTTGCTATAAATATTGAAGTGTTATTCTTGGAAAAGGGGTAATGCATTTCCGTACTGAATTATGACCCACCTGTCAGACAACTTGTTTTCTGGAGATAAAACCTTTCCACCTGTCGTTGGTGTTTAAAGAAGGAAGAGAAGGTAGGAAACGTATCTTCTTCAAACTATTATAACCAGCTAATGTTGGAACAACCCATAACTTTCTCAGCGGCCGCCGCCACCGCCCGCATGTCGATCTAGGGAAAGTTTGAACCAGGCTTCAAAACAAGCAGTAAGATATTTCCATCTCAGCAAGGCAAGGCAATAGAGAGAGACGTCGTCATCCGGCGCCACAACGCAGGTATCCGCATATTGAACCCGATCAAACGATTGAAATTTAGGGATATATGTGATGAGGCTTATTCATCTTGTACTGCCTCTACATGGTAGACATGGCTCTATAGCTACATTGTAGCGTTAACGCATAATAATTTTATTAATTTTTGCTAACAATGTAGCTCATTTTTATCTTTAGATTCAATGGAGATATAACTTCCTATTTTTAAAGCACAGAGCAAAGTTTCTATAGTCATGGGAACCGTTTAATAACCATAATCAATTGATATAGGAGAAACAGTTATATTAAACTACATGACCATTTGCTACATGTAGTTTGAGTAGCAGAGCAACACTATGTGCAATCACAAAACTTTTCAATAAAGTGGGATCACATCAACTGTAGGGCTACACCAATTCATTTCATTTCTATCAAAGTAACGTGACATTACTTTGTGTACTTAATAGCAAGAGATTAGTACAATACAATGAGAAGTTCAATGTAAATAATAAAACTATGCTCTAAATATAATTCAGCTATTCCTCCGATAAATACTATTTATTATTATGTATATAATCAAAGGTTGTTGCAGTGGTTGCTAGTAAAAGGTAAAAGGAGGAAATAATACCACAAAGAAATTTCCCAAAATATAACGATACATATTTCAAATCCCGATTGCTTTTTTGCAATCAAGCTGCATTTCTATAAATATTTATATAGCGTAGAAAATTAGAATTGTTGATGTTACAGTATATGCAAGTTTTAGAAAGTGCTGCTTTTTTTCTTTGTGTCTTATTTTTTCACTAAATCTAGAGAATGCTATATATGTCGACAATTACACCTAAATTGCAAAATTCAGCTAGGACCTGCGTGTATTATCTCGCTTTGAATGATTTATTATCATTTAAATGTAGAGGATGAAAGGTGCAAAATTCCAAGCTCCGTGTGTAACTGTAATCGTGTTGCATTATGAATTCCTAGGATGTGTATATATACTTTCTTTAAAAATAATATCCCAATTTTGTTATTTTTATTTAAATGCTTGAAATACTAAAAAAGATCAACTGTCGTGAATAATTATGGTGCTACTATATTCATTATATCATGGCAAAGATGTCTTAGGAGCACTACATGATAAGTGGGATAAAGAGCGGAGCAGCGTAAACCGAAAGCTCGTGGAAGTCAAATAAAACTGTGTATGGAAGATGTAACATAGCACGCTTAAACTTGAAGCCTGCTGCAATTAATATCACAATGTCTCGCCTACAAGGCATTTCCTAGAAACCCTAGTGGTAGAACAAAAGCTACGATGCCAAGATCAATCAGGTGGATCAGTGAAAGTGCAACAACGTTCAGCCAAGACTCGTTGTAAATTGAAAGATGCAAAGTGTAATGAGAATAGTTTGGTGAGTTTGCTCGTTTGCACTAGGTGAAAATTAAAAATGAAAAACAATTGGCGCATGAGCAACGCCAATAATCATTTTATTGTATTTTTGTTTTGTCAGTGCAAGTTGATGTGATGGTTTCAATGCAACAAAACAGTGGTACTATCGCCTACAGTTATCTTCTCGTGATAGACAAGGACATCAAAGCGATTACAGATGCAGTAATCCAACATCTGGCCAGTGCATGATCGAGAAAAAATCGTACACTGCAAGCGTACTCCCTGCAAGTTTCCGGTAGGAATCCTCATGAATGCTTCTAAACACGTAATGGTCGGCATCGCAAACATAGACCTAATAGTTGTCGGAATGCCAATGAGTGGCAATGTATGAGAATCTTTAGTAAGGTATGCTAAGAGCCTGTAGAAGACAAAACAAAAACAATCATCACAACCAACATACTCAAATCAAGTATGATTGTTCAAAATTGCCATGCTAGGAGGGCGCTTGAGCAACGAGAGAAACAAATTGAAAGCAAGATAGTGTATATCCCGGATACCTGAGAGTAGCAGTATAACAAATTTAGGGAGAGAAGATCACATGAGCAGACAGCACATGAGTAGAGTGTCGTGCGTGAACCAGAGTAGAAACATTTTTTTCCATGCAGGTACCAGCGTCGCTAATAAGTACAGTAGGTCGCCAAGCTGAAGCATTGATAGAGCTTAATTGTTCGATGCAGCAAGCAGAGATTCAACTGTAGCATCACTAACCCCACAAAGAGAAGAGAGAATACAAGTCATCGAAAGTGTCAATTGTTTAGAGGAACCGCGTAATCTGATGCACTTAACACCAACCTAACCTCGAAGCAATGAGCAATAAATGAGCAGTTTGTGCCCCAAAGGCGGCGATGACACACTATTCCTGAAAAAGAGAGATTAAACCCTGTGAGAACCTACAGCGTAAGAAGAGTTAGAGATGGATAGAATGTTTAAGAATGAGTACCCAGATGTGGATGAAATTGGTGATGCTAATGACACTCGAAGAAGGAAAGGAATTTCAGTCAAGGGAAGATAAAGCTTTCCAATTCCTTTAAAATTTATGAGGAAAACTGCTTTACAAGAACGCACATCAACCTTTAACTCCAAGAAAGTCGTTTTAAATGATTAAAATGTACATTTGTTTGGTACAAAACAAAGGTCGTATTAACAAATAAGTGAGAAAGTGGTAAAAGGAAAGGAAAAACAAGTTGCCTACTACTCAAAGGCTCTTTTCCCCTGGCATCCATTGTGGTAAAAAGAAAACGGAAAAAGGATGGATGTACAAAATAGTAAAACCAGACCATTAATCACCCTTTGCACCCAATGATTTGGCCTCATCGTATTTCTTTAAATGACACAAGTCAATGACATGTGCTAAGACAAGGAATTTATACGGCGCACTACACCTTTAAAAAGATTCCACCGAGGAGAGTGATGCAAATATTAAGTGGAATGGAAACTTTTAAACAGAGGAGTTGGTTTCTATGTACAAACGGTTTCGAACCTTAAGTATGTCAACACAAGGTGAAGATGTTAGTAAATAAAGATACAGAGGAATGCTTGAAGAGGTTTGGCACTGCGGTTCAATGTAAAGGCCCGGACTTTGCCATATAAATTTGATTAATCACCACAAATAACACCATTCGTAAGGGCATCTTCCGGATGCATTTTAATATGGCTGATGAACTATGAACTATAGTGGTGAAGGATGTGTCATTCGGTACAACGCTCCAACACCAACGAGCACAACATGCTTTTTGCACCAATCTGTCGGGCGCGGAACAACCAAACATAGTTTTGTTTGGTATCGGCTCCTGCAGACCAGCCAAACAAAACGTCAAGTGGCTATTCAAAAACTTTTTGTCTTGGACATAAAAGTGGTAAAGCACCAGTACATAATCACCAAACAAAGAAGAGAAATTAAATATAAATTGATGAACTTGATAATTTCGACACAATCCACAGAGCCCTAATAGTGGCATATCATCAAAAGATGAAAAAGCTTTCTGTTGAAAAATTTAAGAAAGGATATCTCGATGGAAGTAAACTTAGACATGTAATAAAGAACCTATTGACCCAGAGTTTGAAAATGCTGAGGCAAGTATTGGAAAAATACGAATTACTGTTAATAAGCATCTGCTAGATTTATGGGATATCGGAGATCACTTTGGGTGCCGACCTACTTCATGGACTGTTTCTATCCTTTTTCCTCATCAACGACAAAGCGAAACCTGACTCCATGTGGAAAAGACTATATACGACCACCTGAGACCTAATACTGAAATTCCT